>CATIWR010393715.1:0-10142 GCA_949677035.1 Omphalea diandra
AAATTATTATTTTAAACTTATTTGAGGATAAATTGTAACTTATATAACATGCGAGAAGCAAATATTGACCAAAAATATGAAAAAATTAATATTTATTTTTAAATTTAAAAATATTTGAAATATTTTTTTAAATAAAAAAACAAACGTGACCCTAGTTCATTACTATATCTAGGATCTGGGAAGTTGATAATGAAATTCTGTTAATTTTTTTGTACAGATTTTTGAGTCAGATAAAAAAAACTATTGGTTCTATCTATAAGTACCGTGTTTAGATTTTGAGTTATTTAATGACCTTCTATTGTATTTTTTATTTATTTATTTTTAAGTATATGTAATTATTAAATTATTAAATCTTGATTTTTATAATTTAAGAATTTTTAATAAAATATCTAAATTAATGAAAAAATATTAATACAATACACATAAAAATAATATAATATACAATATTTGAAAACTTGTACCTTAGTTTTTTTTTTTTTTTCAAATACTTGGATGAAAGGCTCATATATACACTACTACTGCTATGAGTATTAATCTATCCCATTGTGTCTTAATATGTAGTAATTATGACAGTAGAAAGTTGTTTTTTTTAAAAACTGATGGAGTATATAATGATACTTTTGTGCTTTCTCACACACATATATAGAGAAAGAGAAATAAAGTATAATATATAAAGTAATATTCATATTACTCTAACTTAGCAGAAGGCTTCATGTATAATTGATTAGTAGTATATTTCAATAATTGAAACTTTCAAATCTCAATCAGTGATTTAATGCATAAATGATTATTAATATGCTTGTTAGTGATTAATATTATAATTATTAATTATTAGTAGTATAATTTGTTTCTATTTTATATTAAAATGGTTGAACAAAATTCAGTAACTAATTATTTTTAATAGTTAATAGTAAATCTTCTTGTTTTTGCCACCATTACTGCTATTATAGATCACTAATTATTGTAACCTGCTGTCACATGTAATCAATTGTTGTAACTTATAATTAATATTTATAATATTTTAATATAATTTTTAATAATAAATATAAATTATAAAAAATAAAGGTTCAATCAAAATGCTAATATAGATATGATAGAAAAAAATTATAAATTTTAATTTTGAATGTATATTTTAATAATTTTTATTTAAATTTATAAATTTATTAGACAATATTTTATAAGACGCTATTTTTGAAAAAAATAAAAAAATGTACATAATATGTTAATTACATCCCAAAAAAATATCCTCCCCCCAACACACATATATATATTGCAAGAATTATGTTCAATACACTATCTAAACTTCTGTTTTATATCTCAAACTATAGGTCTCAGGTTTAGTTGAAAATAAAATCTACAACACTTTGATCCAGTTCAGTCTACCATTTGAATTTTTAATTCACAAGTTAAACTGTAGTCTTGAGATCTGATTGACCAAACAATCCACAAGCTTCAGATCTAGTTCACAAATTCAATAATTCAAAAATATACCTTCCATTATAGATATAAAAATCAAATATGGTATTCTATATTTATAATATAATAGTTGTTGAAAATGTAATATATAATTTTGTAAATATTTGCTATTTACATTTAGAAATTATTTAATTATATTTGGAATTAGAAAATTTATATATTACAAATTGCAATATGTAAATTTAAATTATTTTTATACTAATATATACTTTTATCAAAATAATATGTAAAAGTTATTAAAATAAATATAATTCTTTTTATGTTACATAGAGACATGTACAGTTTACATATAAAACTTAATAATATTATATAAAATTCAATATAATATATAATTTTTTTTATATGTTTACTAGTTATGTCTATAGGTTGTTTAGTTACATTTTAAATTAAAAAAATTATCTATTATTAATTACAATATGTAATTTTAAATTATTTTCATGTCAGTATGTAACTTTATTAATAAAATATGTAAAAGATTATTAAGTACATGTAATATTTTATCACGTAAAAAGATGTACAAGTTGCATATAAAATTTGATAATATTACATAAAATTCATAACAATATGTAATTGTTATATGTTTGCTAGTTACATTTAGAGATTATTTAGTTACATTGTAAATTAAAAAAATTATATATTATTAATTATAATATGTAACTTTAAATTATTTTTTTTGTGTGAATGTGTAATTTTATCAATATAACATATAAAAGTTATCAAAATATATGTAACTCTTTTTTTATTACATAAAGAGATATATAATTTACATATAAAATTTGATAATATTACATAAAATCCATAATTATATGTAATTTTTTTTTTATATATTTACTAGTTATGCCTATAGATTATTTAGTTAAATTTCGAATTGGAAAAAATTATATACTATTGATTGCAAAATATGACTTTAAATTATTTTATATCAGTATATAACTTTATTAATTTAATATGCAAAAAGTTATCAAATATACGTAACTTTTTTATTACGTAAAAAGATATACATTACGTAAAAAGATATACAAATTATGTATAAAATTTGACAATATTATATAAAATTCATAACTATATATAATTTTTTATATGTTGATAGTTATGTTTAAAGATTATTTAGTTACATTTTGAATTGTAAAAATTTATATATTGTTAATTGCATATGTAACTTTAAATTATTTTTATGTGAATATAACTTTATCAATATAATATGTACAAGTTATCAAAATGCAAAAATTTGTATAATTTACATATAAAATTTCATAATGTTACATAAAATTCATAATATGTATATGAGTCGTCGAAGTTAAAGTGTTTCTGAGGCATTGTTGAAAGCACCATCATACAAGCTTAAGAGTGACTGCAATCTGATGAAATATTTTAGTCATTGCCATCTTTTCATTTTTATACTAGAGAAAAGGTAACTTGGTAAACAAATGATTCAAACAAGGTATCTTTCACCTTCTAATCATATAACACTGTGAATGTTACTTCATCATCATCATGTGCAGCCAACTCGTTCCTAGATGTGTCAGTACCATCAACTTGTGGAGTAATAGATGTCTCTTTATATAAGGTTGGTGTATCTCCAACTCCGGAGGTGATTCCCTAGGTGCTGCTCGAGGCAGAGTCATTGATGTTGTGCATAACTTTCTGGTGTCCACAAGAGGAACTGTGCCTAGCCTTCACTCTCCTTTTCCATCCATGAAGAGATTGCCTTACACTTTCAAAAACTACATTTTTCTTGAACTTTGTGTCCATCTACAATAACATAAATCCATAATGAGAAAACCCAATAAGAAATGAGCGAGGAAGAGCAAAAGGCCCTACCTGTGTAACTATTATATAGAGGGGGAATGTGATGAAGCTATACTAGAACTGGGAGACTACTCTGCATTGGTCACAAACCATGTATTAAGAGCAAATAATCAGTGAATAGAAGAGATCATAGAATATACAGAGAGATACCCAAATATCAAGTGGATTATAGCGAAAAATTGATTAGGAATGAAACATGAGGAATCTTTGATTTCCCACTAGCATTAGCACTATAGAGTTTAAAATGCAGGGATAAATACAAGATCAGAAGTAAGGAAGAATGGACTATGAAGCACAAAAGAATTATTTAGAAGATGTTGTCTACTGTCCACATTTACTTATATTTCCTTTAATGCTACAATGAATATGAATATCTTACCATGGACCATAAAAATGTTGCCATCTCAAAAACGTTCTACAAAACGAATACTCATCATGGATAACATTCCAATTCTGCAATAAATTCAGGGCAACAACAATTGTTACTTCACTCACCTGAAATGTTATTAATTGGATTACCCACAAGAGAAGTTTAGGTTTCCCAAAACAAAATAACTCATCCCTCAAGTTTAGTCTATGATTTTGCAACCTTGGAGCTGTATATTGGATTTCTACAGCCAACTGTATACTAATATTAATTATTAGTTTGTTTTAATTTTTTATAAAACGGACTGAATAATATAGTTTATTGATTAGTGGGTAAACCTAATTAAATTGCGATAAAATGGGTTATGGGCTTATGACACCTTTAGTAGATCGATATGGAAGACGGTCATGTGTAGGCCTAATTTAACATGGATCTGTAATGGGTGAACCTATTAAATTCATTATAAATAGGTTAAGTCCTCTCTCCTAGCTTCTAACCCTAACCCTAGCTGTTACACCCATTTGTAACTGTCTTGAGAGAAGGTTAAGGAGGGGAAGACTTAAGTCTCGATTTTTATTCTTCTTATATATTTCTTTGTGTTTAATTTCAGTAGTTGAAATTATAGTTCAAAATAATTTCAGATCTAACGCACAAATATGTACGAAATTCGTTTCCATTTAACTATTAATTGGTGTTCTAAATTCATGTACTAGATCTTGAATAAATGCTCACATGTGATATCAGAACCTGAGATTGTACATGATTTAGAACTCTAAGTATTTTATGTTGATAATTAAATTATGAGTATATTTATTTGTTTTATTCGAAAAAGGGATTAATTAAAAAAATCGTTGCTCGGTGACAAATAAAGGAAGCAGAAGACACATATTTGATAAGGGGTCGTTGGATGGCTTAGGGAGGTATGTGCGTGTGAAAGTGGATGTTGATCTCTAAAAACCATTGAAACGGGGCTCTCAAATATTGATAGAAGATCATCAATCCATTTGGGTCTTCTTCGAGTATGAACATTTGTCCTCCTTTTGTTATTAGTGTGGTTGCCTTGGGCATATTATGTGAAAGTGGATGTTGATCTCTAAAAACCATTGAAACGGGGCTCTCAAATATTGATAGAAGATCATCAATCCATTTGGGTCTTCTTCGAGTATGAACATTTGTCCTCCTTTTGTTATTAGTGGGGTTGCCTTGGGCATATTATGAGGGACTATGATGGCATTGGAAATAATAATAATAATAAAAAAAAGAGAGCTCGACAAAATCAGTTACTATCATTGATTTCAGATGATTGTGATAAACCTATGCATCATAAGGGAGCAATTGTCATCATTACTCTAATGAAGATGCACTAACCCGGAATGGAACCCGGGTCTGCACAGTAGCAGAGTGTTATTTTACCGCTAGATCAGTGGTGCTTCGGTATTTATCCTTTTCACTTTTTTGAATGTTCATCATGGTATGTTTTTAATTTCAATGATTATATATATATATATATATATATATATATATATATATTGAGTGGTTTATATATAGTTAATTGTCAGTTTATAATTTAGTGATATTAGATTTGTAATAAAATAAATAAATAATAAATATTTAATTTGTATATATATGAGATAACAATCATGTATTTAAAATTAAGATATATTGTGTTTGGTATCTTATATAGGTTTGATGTATATATTTGCATTTGGTATGTATTTTAATTAGGCTTTTATTAATCCTTAAATTTTATGAGTTGATATGGGTGTTACCACCAAAGTGGAGCATTCACTGAAATTCATAGAGTTATTTTTAATTTTTTGCGAAAAGATAATTTTGAATTAATGTATATAATAACCTGCCCAAATGAGATTATTATATGCATTGATTTTCGGAGTGAGTGTTGGAATGAAGCTATTTGTGTTAATAGTTGTATTAGTCTAAAGAGTCTGTCTACCCAAATGAGATATATTTCTTAAAAACTAGTGTAATCTTGATTATGTGTTTCATAACTAGAAATTTTATTGCATATGCATGTTCTGCCTAAAGGGAATATGTAGTGATGTCAGGATATTCTAGATTGTGTAAATTATAACGTTAATTTTGTACATACCCCAATTCTAATATATATTTTTGTTTTGTCTCAAACAGTCTCCTTTAGTCTTCACAATAGTACTACGATTATTAAACTCTTGACTAGCACAATCTTTAAAAGGTGAAAAGAGGACATTCAGTTTGTTTTGGGAATGAGTGAGATAGATTATGCCCTTTATGAGGATGAGCTTGCTAAATCCACCCATGAAAGCAATATTAAGGAAAAGGAATTACATGCTAAGTAGGAGAGATCTAATCATTTTAGTCTTATGGCCATGAGTAAAACTATTCCTGAATATCTTAGGAGCAATTTGCCCTTTGATGTTATTTCCAAAATTTTCTTGCTACTATGGAACATAGGTACTTCGTATATGATAAGACTGAGGTTGAGACCCTTATGAGTCAGTTAATCGGTATGAAGCACAACCATAATGAGAGTGTGAATGATTACATTCTAAATATGATTCACATTCAAACCAAACTTAGGGGTCTTAAACTTGAGATTTCTAATCAATAGTTCACTAAGCCCTAAACACTTTGCCTTATGCATTTAGCCAAATTAAGATTGCCTATAACACCCAAAACACTACCCGAGCCATTAATAATCTTATAACCAGATGTGATGTTGAGGAAAAGAAAATTAAGAAAGAGAAGGGTGAGATTGTCATGCTAGTGACACAACCTAAGATTGATCCTAAAAAGGATAAGGGTAAGTCTAAACCTAATTATTATGCTCCTAAGAAGAGTCAAAATATTAAATGGCATGGTAGAAGTCAGACTAAGAAGGTAGGTGATTCTAAAATTATTCACAAGAGTAAGGTAAAATGTTTCTTTTGTCATAAAAAAAGGTCATAAGAGAAAGGATTGCCATAATTTTACATCTTGGCTAAATAAGAAAGAAGAAGAAGGGGTTAATAAGCAAATGAAAGCCAAGTGAAAGGGAGCAGAAGCTTAAAGTTAGGAATAATTTGGAGATAGATGTCGAGCAAGTTGAAGTAGTTAGGTTAACAATGGAGTATGAAGTTTGTCTCATTTTGGAGAACACCTTTTATGTTTTATCTTTCAGGAGAAACTTGGTTTTTATTTCTATTTTAGATTAGATTGGATATCATTTTGCTATTGGTAATGGAAGAGCTATTATATTTTTTGGACTCTAAATTGATTGGTGAATGTGTTTTGTTTGATAATTTATATAGATTGCGTTTAAATGATGCTAGTGATTGTGGACCTTCTTATGAAGCCAAAAATTGTGACCAAACGATTCTTAGTTAAAGAAAAATTATTTTCATTGTGGCACAACGTTTAGGTCATATATCGAAAAAAAGAATTGAGAAACTAGTGAAAGATGACATTTTTCCTACTCTTGATTTTAAAGATCTAGATGTTTGTGTGGACAACATAAGGAGTAAATTGGCTAAGACTAAAAAGAAAGGTGTTAATAAAAGTTTAGATCTTTTAGAAATTATTCACACTAACATTAGTGGACCTCATTCATCTACTATTTGTGGCAATAAATATTTTATTTCCTTCATTGATGACTTTACACGTTATGGTTATTTATACTCGATAAAGGAGAACTCTGATGCCCTTGAGATATTCAAAATTTCAAAACTGAGTTGAGAAACAATGAGGAAAAGTCATTAAAATTATGAGGTTTGACCATGGGGGTAAATATTATGGCAAATATGAAGAGGCTGGGCAACATATGTGATCGTTTGCCAAATATTTGCAAGAGTGTGGAATAGTTGCCCAATATACCACGCTTGGTAGTCCTGAACAAAATGGTGTTGCTGAAAGGTGCAATCGTACTTTGAAGATGTGATTAGGAGCATGATGAGTAGGTTTAACTTACCTGAATTCTTATTAGGTGAAGGTATTAGAACTGCCCTTTACATTTTGAACCGTATCCATAGCAAATTTGTACTTAAAACACTTTTTGAGTTGTGAGCTGGTAAAAAATCTAGTTTGAACCATTTTCATGTTTGGGGTTGTCCTGCTGAGATTAGAATATACAATCTAAATGAGAAAAAGACTGACCGTAGAACTACTCGTTGTTACTTTATTGTGTACCCAACCCATTCTAAAAGATACAAGTTTCATTGTCCTAATAAGGATTATGGAGTCTATGACTGTAAAGTTTTTAGAGATGGATGTTGTTGATCTAAACATTTTTGAACCACCTATTCAAGATGTATAAAGTGAAACTACAACAATTGTTTTACTTTTATCTCATGAAAAGATTATAAGGGTTCCTATTCAAGTAGGTGGTGATGGTAGGGGTGCAATTGATCTTCCTCCTCCTATTGAGAATCCTCTAAAGCCCATTGTAGTTGAAGCATTACCTATTAGAAGGTCTATTAGGGCAAGAGGGTCAGTAATTTCAAATCATTATGAGATTTATCTTGGTGAAGGTGATTGTCATATAATTCACGTTGTTGATCCTATATCTTATGATGAGGCTGTTAATAGTGTTCATTCTGATTTGTGGATTGATGCTATGAAAGATGAGATGACATCAATGAATCCTAACAGAGTTTGGGAACTGGTAGAACTTCCTTCTAATCATAAACCCATAGGTTGCAAATGGGTATTCAAAACTAAAAAGTAAAGGAAAGGTTGAGAAATTTAAAGCTAGATTGGTTGCGAAGGGGTTTACACAACGTGATGGTATTAATTATAATGAGATTTTTCCCCTATTTTCTCTAAAGATTCTTTTAGAATAATTATGGTCTTAGTTGCTCATTTTGATTTAGAGTTGCATCAAATGGATGTCAAGACGATATTCTCGAATGGTGATATGGGTGAGGAAGTTTACATGGTGCAACCTGAGGGTTTTAAGGAAAGTGATAAAGAATGCTTGGTTTGTAAGCTAAAGAAGTCTATATATGGTCTCAAACAAGCTTCTCGTTAATGGTATCTCAAATTTGATGAGGTAGTCACTTCACTTGATTGCACAGAGAACAAGATAGATAAATGCATTTACTATAAGATCAGTGAGAGTAAATTTTTATTTCTTATTCTCTATATTGATGATATTTTGCTGGCTAGTAATGACATAAAGATGATTTGTGAGACTAAGCAGTTACTTTCTAAGACTTTTAATATGAAAGATCTTAGAGAGACATCTTTTGTCTTAGGTATTGAGATTTGTCGTGATCGATCTCATCATTTATTGGGTCTTTCTCAAAAGGCCTATGTTGATTGTGTGCTCAATAGATTCAATATGCAATCTTGCAAAGGTGGTGATACTCTTGTTGTGAAAGGAGATAAATTTAGTAAGGAGCAATACCCTAAAAGTGATATAGATAAGCAGACCATAACTAATATTCCTTATGCCAGTGCTGTTGGCAGTTTGATGTATGCCTAAGTGTGTACAAGACTAGATATTGCATACATTGTTAGTGTTCTTGGTCAAATCCTGGGTGGAATCATTGGATAGCTGCTAAGAAGGTAATGAGATACTTGCAAAAGATGAAGGATTATATGTTTGTTTATAAGCGGGTGGTTAATTTTGAAATAGGGGGATTCAGACTCTAATTTTGTAAGCTATCAAGATGATATGAAGTTCAGTTCGGGTTATATTTTTATGCTTACTGGTGGAGTTGTTTCGTGGAAGAGTGTTAAACAAACACTTACAGTTTCTTCTACTATGTAAGCTGAGTTTGTTGTTTGTTATGATGCTAGTACACAAGATATATAGTTGAAGAATTTTATTTATGGGTTGCTTGTGGTCAATTCTATTGCTAGATCACTTCGAATCTATTGTGATAATAACGTTGTTGTGTTCTTTTTTAAGAACAATAAAAGTTCAAGTGGTTCTAAGCATATGAAAATTAAATATCTTACAGTCAGAGATTTAGTAAAGAAATGAGACATTGAGATTGAGTATATTAGCTAATCCTCTAACCAAAAGACTTAGATCCATAATTTTCAAGAAACATGTTAGTGATATGAGTGTTGTAGAGTCTTTTGATGTGTTTGGTTAATGAGAGTTTTGTATTTGTAATTGAACGTCTAAATTAAATAATGTTGCTATATTGCTTATTCATATATATTTGGTTATATGAGTTAAGTATTTTGTGGTTGTTTGTTATGCATATATATATATATATATATATATAATATTATTAATAATATTATAATATTATAATTTTAATAATATTATTAAAATTATTAAATATAAATATTATATTAATAATATTATTATTATATATATATAATTTATAATTAATATTAATATTATATATTATATTATTATATTATTAATATTATATATATATATATTATATTATTAATATTATAATTAATTATATATAAATATATATATTATTTATATTATTAATATTATAATTATATTAATATTATGTATAATATTATATATTAATATTATATATTAATA
>CATIWR010393716.1:0-37940 GCA_949677035.1 Omphalea diandra
ACACCATCGTACAGACCACACATTAAGCAATAAAATACAGACTCACTTATATATATATATATATATATATATATATATATATATATATATATATATATATATGGGTTTGTAATAAAATACAAATACATGGAGATAATATCCAGAAAAAAGCACATTAAGGCCCTGTTTATTTCGCGGAAAATATTTTTCTGAAAAACATTTTTCACATTTTCTGATGTTTGACATATTTAGGAAAATTGATCAATTAAAAATATTTTAATGATCAATGGAAAACTAAGCCATTTTTAAGGAAATTACTTTCTTTTTAAAAAACAAGTCATTTTCCAAATTTTGACAAACTCTACCAATGAAAAATAAATCATATAAGCACATATCTATTAGTGTATTTATTATCACTGGTCATCATCGACCATAACATCCATTGCTACTGGCCAGGATTGGTAAGATCCACAAATTTTTCATTTTTAATATATTTTTTCATATTGAACAATAAATAGTATAAATGTAAAGTATTTGTGGTCTAAATTTTATTATAAACTTATAAATCAAAAGAAATTAATATTTTTTTAATATATTTCAAACACCAAAAAATACAAGTTCAGGTGTTTTTTTTCTTTTAAATATTGAAATACAATTATAATATGAATAAGCTTTAACTTAACGATATTAGAACGCTTTTATAAATTTAAATTTCAATTAAAATTTAATTAATATAAAAAATAATTGCATATATTTTAAATGTATAATAATATAATAATAAATCACGATTAATTATTTACTATAGTTATTTTATACTAAATATTTAAGCACATTTATCACTATTGTGCTTTTTTTTTTAACACTATTGTGCTCACTATCGATTTCAATTTAATTTTTAAACTTCAAGTATTAAAAAAAGATTTAACTTCAAAATTTTTGTAATAATATCTTTTTCTTTTGAGGAATTTTATAATAATATCATTATAGTCATCTTTGGTAAAATTTTTGCAATATTATCATATAATATCCAAGTACATTTCTTTAATATAATTTCATAAGATATAAGATTGTGATTATTAATTCATCATATCAAAATCTTCAATTCCTATAAATTTTTTTGAGCTAGATGCCTAAATTCCTTATAAAAGTTTAGTATGAGCAATCTTATTAGAATAAATTAAAATTAATTAAATTTATTGATATAAATAAAAAATTTGTTATTGTATTGTAATCTAAAGTGCTTATAAGTGAAATTAATCTACACTGAACCCAAAAAAAATTAGTATTAGTAATTTTTTAGACTAAAATAACAATTAAGTGAATTTATTAATAGAAATTAAATATTTGTGACCATATAACAAGTTGGTAATATTGATAATGAGTATAAATAAATTTATATAAAAAATTATATTAAATAATAACTAATATATATACTTAATAGTATCATGTTTCAATTATAAATTTTAGAGAATAAAAGAAAAAAATTTAAAAAAATAAGGAAAATAGAGGGGGACTGAAATGTAGTGACACTGTTCTTGAAACAATGACACCACCTCATTTCAGTTATAAAAATTAATATACATAGTTAGCAAATTTTGAAATAATAAAAGTTAAAAAAGAAAAGGGATAAAAGGCTCAAACATGGTGAGCACTGTTCTTGGAACAGTGCCACCACATTTCAGTTTGTGTGTGTGTATACATATACAATGTTTCTCACAAAACATTTACAAGTTATTTTCTGTGAAACAAACAGAGCCTAAAGCATAACTTAATTTATCCAACAGACTACTGTAGCATAACATAGTATGCATCCCTTAGGAGAAGGTGCAAGTATTTGCATCACTGGCTTTGGAAATTCATAGTTTGACACATCAGCACCCAATGCAAGAAATAGAAAATCTTACAATGCTTTGCAACCATGTTATTCACATTCAAAAAAGATATGAATCCAATTATTTTCAGTCAGGCAATTGAAACATTACATAACCAGGGGAATAGAAATGTCCTTTCACAGGATGCAAATATTGAAGGTAACTTCAGTTCAGCACAAACCCAAAGTTGCAATTGACCAGAGATACCATTTGGCTGTTCAAACAGAATACTGACATTACAATATAAGCAAAAGTGACAAACCTCAAGTGAATTGCAATAAAACGGTCTGTCATCATTCTCATTTTCGTAACAAGTTTTTTACCAATATGCTGTATGGGTTTTGCAAATCTTAAAGCATGGTAATTAACTCGGCAACGTAACTTTTGTAGCTCTTCATCATCAAGTTCATTTGCAAGCCTATAATCAAACTTTGTCAATTGAGCAACCTGCAAATTTCAGAGTTCATAAAATGACTGCAAACTAATTAAAAAAAATCAAGAAAAAGCCTAGGCCTTTCAGAACTTAAAAGAAAATCAAGGATGTGAATTAAACTTGACACAAAACACCAAGTTAAGAAAAAATAAAAGAAAACAGCCATCAATTAAGCAAATTGTCTTACACGCCTCCTCAATAGTATAGGCAGAACTTGATCTAGATAATACTCAGGGGGAGATTTTCTCGGGACACGCATGGTATATGGAGGTTTTTCCATTGATCGCATGACTTTATCAGGAACTCTCTTGATAATAGTCACATCTTTTGCAAGGTAGGAAATGAACCAATCAACATCAAAAATGTTGACAAAGTCACTGCACGCCGGATAATACAATATTTAATAACAATACAAAAGTTAACTATTAGAAGTGCAACTATGAAAAAGAATAGAATAACAACATACCTATCATCCTTCCAATAGGAATGATGATCTAGCTCTGGTACAACTAATGTAGCATTAAGAATCCGCGCAACAACTACTGCATCAGTTATCTACGAACAGAAAATCGATCATCATTCTCAATAAAAAGGCATCATTCCTTTAGAAATCAATATCTCACAAAAAATATTCTTGAAACAAACAAACTCCGACAATGCACATTTATTCAAATAAACATAATAAGTTTAGATGACAAAAATATAACTGCATTTGATGAAAATAATTGAATCACAAGTTGTTTCACCACAAATTCTGACCACATTGGTACAAAATAACTTCCACTTACTCCTGTTCTTTGTTGGTTCAGCCCTCCACTTGTGGCAATAAGCAAATAGCCATTCGATGACCGCTCACGTATGGCAGCTACACACAAAAACTACAACTGTTAATAACGTAAAGTCCATGAATTACATAACTCACTTTCTTGCTCAAACGTGACAAAATACAATAAAATAAAGAGCAACAAAGTTTTGATACAAAACCACCTAATGACATAAACAAAATAACAATTATTGCATAAAATCAGTAAGTAATTAAAAAGATAATGACACTTATAAGATAATGAGACTGCTAATTAGGATTATGACTTACGAGCAAAGCCACGGCCTCTTTCACTGCATCCATAGAAGAATTTGGAGTACTTTGATTTCCATATATCAATCGGTTCACGTCGTATCACATCCTGCTAATTCCAAATTAATATACTAATCAAATCACATTTCAAGTAACAAAATAATTATTAAAAAATAAAGAAGAAGAAGAACAAGTATTATTGTGTACCAGGCGGCCCAAGCTGTGTTTCACCAATCGCTGAGAATACCACTCAAGATCAGACGCCACGTGTCCAGTGAAAAGCGAAATCAAACCTAAAACGAACAGCATTACCCCGCAAACCAGCGACCACGGGATCTTCCTCCGCTGCACCAGCTGCGGCGTCGTATAGGATCGACACCACTCATTGTGACTGTGGTGGTGGTGATGATGATGCTTACCGTTTTGCTGGTGTAACTCCAGGCCTTGGCCAGTCCCATTTATTCCCAATCCTGCCCCTTGTTTCATCCTTTTATTTACTCAATATGTCACCGCCTCTCCATAGTAATACTCCATTTCCCCAGAACAACACAAAGAGGCAAAACAGTAAATAATGATAATGTGAATTTTTTTTTTTTTGAAAACCCTAAATTGGTGGTGTTTGCGAAGGGAGAAGATCACTCACTGTTGCCTGGCTCGACACTATGCGTTTTTTTTTAGAGAAGGAAAGAGAGAGAGAGAGAGAGAGAGAGAGAGTGTGTGAAAGCGAAATGGTCTTTTTCTGATTTTTTCAGAGTTTTTAGTCCCAAAATAATGAACACTTTCGCTCTCCCTCTTTCACATACTTCACTTATTCACAGTCGTTTCATTAAAAAGCTCATTGATATTTTTTTGATGAGTTTTGAACTTCACATTTATTCTAAAATAGTTCCACTTTAATATTTGCAGTTAATATTAAGTACATGTGTATTTTCATCTCAAAACAAGAAGTATATGTTTATTTTTTATTATAAAAATTTATTTAAAGCTATTATTTTTAATTGTTAAACTAATTTGATAATTAAAATGATTATCTTTATAATGCACAAGGAATCATAAATTTAAACTAGTATAATTTCTTTTTTTAGTATTTTTTATGTATTAAAGAAGTATCTTGACTTTATATATTATTATAAATAATTTATTTACTATTAACTTTATATTTTATTATTAAAAAAATAATTTTATATTTCACTTTTGATAATCTAAACATTATTGCTAGATAAAGTAAATTTGAGTTATTAATTATTATTATTCTCAGTTACAATTTTTAATTTGGATATTTTTTTTCTATTTTAGACTCTTTATATATCATATTTATATGTATCTCATGAATCTATTCTCTAAAAAATAGATAAAAGAAATATACTAATAACGGTAATAGTTGCTTATTAATGCTCTTTTTTAATATTTTTTGTCTTATTGATGCACATTATTTTTAAATTTTAATATTTAAAATATATAATATATTTGTATCCAAATATAAATTTTTTTATTTATTACAATGAGTTATCTAATATAAAATGTAATATTTTTAAATTCTACGTTAAATGTGATATGAACCAATTAAATAGAAGCGTTGAAGAGAGTATTAATAAATGACTCTTGCTTAATTATTTTAAATTTTTCTAGTATTGAATAATTAAAGAGAACTTGTTTTTGGTTATCCAGAGGAGCTATCTAGATGATTAGATAACTTTTGGTTTTCTTTATGAAATAAATTCTGTTTAATTATTTAATTTCCATTATATTATAGAGATTGTTTATCTTTTACTTAATTTGACTTTGATTAAAATTTAAATTTGTGATCTAATATTTTTTAAGATAACTCTAATATTATTTAACGAGAAACTCATTAATAATAATAAATTATTTTACTTTTAGTATGAAATTTTTGTAAAAATAAATTAGAGGAAAATCAGAGGAATTAGAACTTTGGCCCGGATAGCCAAACCAAATCAGTGAAATGGTAAAAAAAAAAAAAAAAGAAGTGAAATAGACGTTTTAAATTTTGATCCTCTAATTTTTCTTTCATTATGTTCGGAGCGAGCAATGGTGATCAATCCAGATATGGACTAATTATTTAAAATCGGATTAAAAATTAAATATTTAAAAATAAAAAAATAGTTTCAAATTAAGATAAGAAAATATTCATTTTGTATTGAATCAATTTTAAATTCAATTTAATTCAAATATTCAGAATTAACAGTTAATTCAGTTTAATTTAGATTTTCAGATATTTTAAAATTTTAAATTAAATTTATAAAATTGTATATATATATATATATATATATATCTATATATAAGGATTAGTACAAATTGCTTCAAATCAATTTAATTACTCGAATCAGATAAAAATCAATAATTAATATCATTTCGAATTATTATATCAATTCAGATAGATTCATTTATTTTTCAAATATTTTTTATTTATTTGAATTTTAAATAATTTTTATATAATTAATTATTGCAATTGCTCAGCCCTTGAAGAGAGGCGTCGCATAGGTTTTGTTTCTCCAGTTTACATGGGCCAGATAATGACTAACTAGCGACCCCGTTAACATGGAGGGCTCCGTTCATGGAACGAACACATCATGTGTGGACAAAATTGGAAATCTGGTAAAATAAGTGCGTGCAATTATTTATTTTATCTTTCAATCACTAAAACTTAAAATCAATATTTTTTAAATAAAATCAGAAATCAAATCGGACAGTTAATTAATTTTTAATTCAATTAATTTGATTAGTTCAATCGAATTTAATATGATATTTTTTATTTTTTTAAAGAAATTTATAAATAATATTTAAAAATATTTAAAAATAAAAAATATAATACAATAAAGTAATGAAAATTATTTTTAAAATTAAATAAAATAGTATTTTTTAAAAAAAAAATTTAGCAAAAGAATATAATTTTAAGTTGAATTAATTTAATTTAGTTTCGATTTTAGATAATTTTTTTGGATTTGACCTTTCTTCAATTTTGATTAATTTTAAATGATGATTTTAATATTGAACCAAACTAAACCATCAATCTATTTTTGATTTTATCAGTAGGATCCAATTTTGAAAATATTACTTAAAATCATGTGTTTTTATCACGTGATAAATATTTGGATGTGTGAATGACCAATCAGACATAGGATATATAAGTTTTTTTCAACTACATTATTTAGATAAATGATCTTTTACTTTGGTAGTAAATGATGGTATCTTGAAATATAAGTGTTATAGATTTAAATCTTACTATTAAAGTGGTTGGTGCTCTTATGGTTAAAAATTATTCTCTTTCTATTAATTATTAAATTTATAATTAATTTGTCGTGACTTTTATGAAAATATTGAACCATAGGACACTGTTAAAAAAAATAGATAAAAATAAATTAAAATCACTAAAATAAACATTGAAATATTTCATCAAAATTCGAGATGAATGCTCCCAATTAAATTTTGACCTTTATTGTAAGTTAAAAATAATTGATTGAGGTAGAGAATTGATAAGAAAGAGATAATTATCACAACGGTTCCTTTTTTTTTGGAAAATAATTGAAATCCTACTTACTATTTAACATTTCTGATTTTGACTCACCAGTACCATTTATGGCCTAATTTTTAATTGATAATGAGATTGTTGAATAAACATGCCATGGTCTCCATCCCTAATAATATTATGAGTTGAACAAAATTTTGGTGGTGAAATGTCAAAATCTAACGAAGTTGATCCAGGAATTTATCACCAATTTTGAGCTATATGATCATTACACCCAAAATTTTCCCTTTATTTCATCTTATTGAATCCCTTACATTTAAAAAAAAAAATCCTTATTTTTATATTAGGTGGCAAACCCTTAAGTTTGAACAAGGTATTAGTTTATTTTTTTCTGTTAATTTTTCTAACAAAATATTGAAAATATAAATAAAAAATTACCAACAAGTAATTTTGATCAAAGAGGAAAGGAAAGATTTAATAACCTAGATTTCTATCTTTTTTTTTTCTTTTAATATATACCCTTAAATATTTGAGTATGCAAATTTTTTATATGTAGTAAGCAAATGTTAGAATTTTCATGCTGATATTACAAAAACTACTGAAATTGTGTGGATGAAGGAGCATGTCCAGTAAACCAAGATATTTTACTTGAAATGGTTGTCTTATAGGTGGCACTCCGATCAATTTTGAATCAATAAAATTGGGTCATGTTTTTATATATCATTCAGTTTGAATTATTTTAGATTTCAATCGAATTGTTATATCGAAATATAAAAAAGATTTTTTAATAAAATTTTAAAAGAAAATTTTATAATGACTTAACTCAATTTAATTCAAGCAATTTAAGATTTGATTTTAAAATTTTAAAATTTAAATAATTTCAAAATCTCTTTAAATTTGAATTATTTTTATCACCCATGTAAGAAACTACCAGATCTAGATGTCAATTTCAAAACTATTTGGAAGAGTGCATGAAATGCAGCCTACTTGTTCGTTATGACGCCGTTAATTATATTATATATAATTTATATAATGTAAATATATATTATATAATATAAATTTATATATTTATATAATATAAATATACGTATGTTAGATCATGCAAACAGGGCAGTCAAAAAATTTCTTATTAGAGTTGTCTCTATAGCATAATCTTCTTGAAGTAGATCCCTTTAATTAAAAGAAGTCATGGACCCCCTATGTGGTTGATAACGTCTTATAACAGTAACACACAATAATAATAATGAAGCATATAGTATATAAATCATTGCCTACGAAAGTTATTGACAAACATATATTAGAAAATGATGTATTAATGATCACAAACAGTTTATTTATCCCGAATTAGTTTGTTTATATTAAAATATTTTTAATTTAGCTAAATATACGTATGTGATGATGTTGATTACGTTAATTCGATTTTCCTTTCCATTTGAATTCCTTGCATCACTTTTGATGTTTAATTTGCTAAAAGGAGAAGCATTTATTTATGTTATTAAACAAATTACTGATATCTTTCATGATTATTCTTGGTTTAAACAAGGGCAAGTATAATATAGACTTCATCAAGTAGACTAGAGGATAAACTTGATTTTTATTAGGTGTGGTTTTAAAGAATGGATTAATATATATAGTAATTAAAACAATAAATTAGTAGCTAAAACACCATTCTAACCGATGATCTCAATAATGGGGTTGACGTGACCATGCTAAATTGATAAAAACAAATGTAAAATGTCAAGGATCGAGTTGCCAAAGCAATAGTCAAAAACGAGGCAGCACGTAGGGGTATGTTAATTGGATGGTTCGAACTGAATGATTGTCCATGCTTTAATTTGTAAATTTTGTAATATTTGTATTAAAAGGAAGTTAATGATAGGGCTGAGCGTGGATCTGCTTCATAGGTTCAAGATTAATTAATGGAATTAACTTTGTCTTAACTTAGTGGGTTTTAAAAAATGTTAGTCGCCCGAGGGATAGTAATAATTTATTGATTAGCTCTTTTTTTTTTTTTGGTCGAAATATTTATTGGTGCTTCGATTATAGTGAGATGGGATTATCCCCTGAAATTAGTTTATTTATTATTTATCGTTTTAATGAAATTTTTTTTATCAATAAAAAGTAGAAAGATCAGGGACTCTCAAATGTTGAGTTGAACCTCTTGTGAAGTGAACAAAAGACAAAACTCCATCATAAGTTTTGTATTCAAAGCTTTTAATGCGAGTCTGCCGGACCACAAGGGCAGGATTTAATGCACTTTGTATGAATATAACTTAAAGATGGAACTCCTACAGTTGATCGATTGCTGCAGCCATTTAACTATTACAACCCAAGCTAAAGTGTCAACCTGAAAAAATAAAATGAATTCAAGCCACATACAGTCAGCCTCCACCTGTGTGTTAGGATATATTGCCATATATGAATACAAACGATAAATAATAAATACGTCAACAACTCTTCACTTTTTTTTAATGGTATTTTTTTGGGAAAAATTATGGCATGAAAAGTTTTGGATGATGATTAGATTGGTAAACAAATATCCCTAAGATGATTTCTGTTTAGGAAGTATATAAAAAATTATTATAAAGTGGTTTGAATTTTATTAAAAAATATTTTAAAATAAAAATAGTATTAAAATATTAAATAAAAACTCTCGAGAAATAAAATAAATACAAATTAATAAAATATAGTAAAATGATCTATTTATTAAAGAAAATTAATATAAAAAATATTTTTTGTCAATAAAATATGTAACCAATGATCTCAAAAAGAGGAAATTATTTTTAAATTAAAAAAAAGTCACAACTCACTGTTTATGCTTTTCTTATACTAGTGATGATGCTATTAACTCGACTTTTTAATGTTATTAAACGGATTTCAATTGCTAATTACAAATCTGTCGCTACTGTCTAATCTCTAATTACCTTTCGTGGACATCATAATATTGCTTTTGTTCATTTATTTTGACACATAAGAAATAATTAACGTTTCGAATCTTAGTTAACTCTCCTAGCTCCATCGTTTGGACATTAGTCAAATGCCACCACAACTTCATCTATGCTCTATCAACTTATCACATGCACGCGAGTGAGTGTGGACTACTCAATTCAAACCCTTACAATTAGTTTTATTTTGTTATAGCTATCAAATGTTGAAAATCCAATATCAATTAAATATGAAGTTATTGAGATGCGATATTACCCTTTCTAATGTAGGTTAGGGCCATTCTTCTTTAAGGTGTAGTTCGGTATTATGAGTTAAGTCTATTTAATTTATTAAAAATTCAGTTCAATTTTGATCCATTTAACAGCTTAATGACTAGCTTAGCTTAATTCATATACGTGATTTTGGGAGTTTCATTCCTTTCAAGAAGCACAGTCTCTTCAAAAAGTGTAATACAAGTAAAGATATCTAATATAGAAGCAAGTTCATTATTCCATTTGAACGTTGTATAAACAACTCTTAACCAAGTACTTTATTCATTATGTATTATATACTGTTACTCTCACTTCTAAATAGCAATTCGGACTTGAGCATCAAAATGAACTTTCGGTATATAATTGAACTTTTTCTCATATTCTCTTGTCTTGTAGGCTCTAATTCAAAAAGATTTAAACAACTTAGTTCGATGCCCATAAGTGTCATCAAAATGTATATAAATGATTAAAATTTATAAATTTACTATTTTGAATTTAATACAATTTACACACTCGTATAAGAGTGCGTCTTTTTAAAGTCATTTATAAAGTTTAGGTTTAGTGCTTCATAGCCTATCACAAAGTGAATTTTATAGTGAAGTGTGTGTGAGAGAGAGTATCATTATATAAAATTTTAAATTTTGTATGTAATTTATTAATTAATTATAATAATGTTATCTAAAATAAATTTATTCAAAATGATTAATAATTATATATTAAAATAAAATTATTAACTAAATATTTAAAAATTATACTAATATGACATGTAATGTCACATGCTATATTAGTGTTTCCCTATAACCAAAGTGAATTTCTATTTACAATCACTATTTTTTGTTTACATTATCTTTCTCTTTACAACCACTTTTTATTTTTATTTTTTTCACAACCTCCTCTTCTCCTTTTCTATCCTTTTAATTTTTACAATTCATTTTTCTCAATCATAAAAAGTTTTTACCTCTTTTCAATTGTACAATCTCTTTTTTACCTTAAAATCTTATTTTTCACTTTCATCCTAAACCCTAAATATTTTATATCAAAACAAGTTATCAATTCAAGATAATATCTTAATATTAGATAATTTCAATTTTTAATTTTGAGTAAAGTTAAGGTCATTCTGCAACTATTTAAAATCTAAAATAAATTGAAATTTCTTGAAACAAAATAATTAAGCAGAAGAAAAAGAAAAAAAAGGTAAAATGCAAATTGTATTAGAAATATATATATATATATATATATATATATATATAAGATCAACACAACCGAAATGTATTCAATTCTCATTAGTTTAATACAAATTCTAAAATTGAAAATTCAACTATATAGGCCATAGAATAATCATATATCTAAGAGATTGTTGAGCAATAACAATAAATTATTCACTATAAAGAAGACCTATTTTTTGCAATCATATTTAAAGGTAAATGCATGATAAAATTTTAAAAGGTGCAAATTAAAAAAAAAAACTTTGACATTGTAAATACTAACTTGCAAAAAAAATATGTTAATTTAAATATAAAAATATTATACATAAATAATAAAGGTGAAAAAAATAATTTATTTAAAATATATAAATAATTTAATTTATTAAATTTTATAATAAATATAAAGAAATAATTAAGGGTTGTAAATAAAATTCCTCGTTACCAAATGACTGCTAGCTCCCATAATTGAAAAGCCCAGACCGAGACAAGTCCATCTATGCTTATAATTATGGATAGCCATTAGCCACGTACGACATGCGAATTAAGAATCGATATTTGTAAATCCTAGTACGATTCCATTTACCCATCCCAAGTAAGAACAAATGGTTACCAACGCTGTTTTGGGATTGAATTTGTGAGTCTTTCTTTCTTTTTCTTTTTCATATATGTCATTTTTTTTTTAATATTCAGATCTCTAATTTTATATTTCCATTAAAATTTAAAATTACGAATTTCAAATATGAAAAATGAGAGCGTAGAAGTGAGTTTTTGAAGGAGATTAATTTGTTATCCTTGCGAGTAATGTTTACTCATTGAGTGATGGCCCTTTTAGGTTCGCGATGCGGTTTATATCATCTAGTAATTATTTATGATAGTTAGTAATTCTTTTATTGTCATTAAAATATATTTCTTATTTTATAATAATCATTAAAAATAATTTTATTTGATTGAATTATTAAATTTTGATTATTATTTTATTATAATTTATTGATTAATTTTTAAATAATTTGTATACTTTAAATTGATTTTATGTTTCAAATTCTTTATTAAAATTTATAAGAATAAAAATTCAAATCTATCTCGTTAACAAAAATTTAAAATAATTCAATAATAAAATAAAAATTAGAAGAAAAATAATTAATAAGCTATAACAAAATAAAATCAAAATTTAGTAATTCAATTAAAATTGATTTTTAGTGACCACAATAAAATTTTGATCACGATTTTGTAACTATTGATGTAAATTATCATTTAGTACAATTGTATATAGTTGTTATCGTTATATATATATTTACCAATAATGATATTATTGTACCGAATTAAATAAAATTGAGTTAAAAATACTTATTTTTAATATGATTATAGTCAAAATAAGTTAAAAATAACCTCATTTTATTCTATTCCATGAATTTTTTTTATTATTATGATAGTAATTTTACCCAAAAAAAAGGAAATATAAACATAAGGAAATTGCATTAAAAAATTGTATACCCACTATTCACTTAATCATAAAAAAAACTGAGTCAAAAAATTAAATATTTATTACTAATAAACCTTTATTATAACCCCTCTCTCTCTCTCTCTTTCTCTATATATATATATATATAATTATGATATTAGATTCAATTTTAAATGAATAATGATAATTTATTAGCTAATTGTTTAGTTAATATGAAAATTTGATATCTGTTAAATTAAATGTTTGACATTTCATATAAAATTATTTAATTAAAAATAATTATAAATATAAATAAAATTCCATTGAAAAATTATAACATAGACAACTAAAAAATATAAAGTTAAAAAATAATTTTCATCTTTTATCTTTTTAAAAATAAATATGATTTACTTAATTACATATGTTGTATTAATATCTTATTTTATTAATATTTTAAATAATTCATTAAATTATAGTAGGATCGACAACGGGTAGGGGCAGGATGGGGAGCTATCCCCATCCCCTTCTCACCCTCCTGACGGGGAACTTTGCCCTCTAATTCCACTTTTGTGGGGACTTTTCGTTCCATAGGAATTCCTCACAAGGTGTTTTTTTTTTAGAAAAAAAATCTATAATTTTAAAATATTTTTTTAAAAATATAATTTATTAAATTATAGAATAAAAATATTTTATGCTATAAACTAATAAATATATAAAAATTATATATATACACACATCTAATACCTACAAGAACTTATCAAAATATATTTAATTTTTTCAAATTCTATTGAAATCCACTTCAAAATTCTTAGTGGAGACATACGGGGTGAAAGGTGTGATCTTCATCTCCACTGCATGAACGAGAAAAGGCGAAAATTCTCTGCCTCATTGTCATCCCTAAATTATAATCGTACAATGTATGAAATATCAACTAGTATATAATTATTTTTTTTATCTTAGATTTAATTTAGATGAGTGATTGTCATTTATCAACTAACTATTTATTTGAAAAAAATTTGATATTTTTCAAGCTAATTATTTAACATTAAAACAATTAGAATTTCCATATACAACTATATGATAAAAATAACTATAAATAGAAATAAAAAATTATTAAAATTATAAAATAAGTAACTGAAATATCGAAAACCACAAAATATTTTCTATATATTTTTATTTTTAAATAAATATTATAAATATTTCATTTTATTAATATTTAAATATATTTAAATAATATATTAAATTATAATTACAGCTAATTTGATATACAGGTCACACTATTATTTATTATAACTGTTTTGAATTTTGTTTTGCCAAGAGGGAAAGTTAATAAATGTAGCAACTGTTATAAAACAGGACCTATTTGCCATTCCTAAAAAGCTATCTGCTTTGGCCTTAAAAGTTTAATTAAATTTTGTCCAACTGATGACTCTAATTTTGAATATTCTCTCTCTCTATATATCATGTATGCATGTTAAAATTGTAGTAACTATATACAAGTAATTTTTTTCTTTATTTAACAACAGTTATGTATATCTATTTTTTATAATAAATGGAATTATTATATATAAACGTAATATATGCAGTATTAAATAAATAACAAATTATAAATGTATAATTATTACAACCAAAGTATATATAATTATATTTAATATGATTAATTATATAATAATCGTTATAATACCATTAAAAATTGATTAACCAATCAATTGATTAATTTTATAAATAATATTTAATTTAAGATTTTTTAAAACATAAAAACAGTCATTAACTCAGTTTAAAAAATATGCTCACACTACTATTAATCCAACCATAAGTACACTAGTTTTAAAAGGTATCCGCCGTATAGATATTGTCTATCTGAAAATGCCGTAACATTATTGGAATTGCATTACTTAACATAGATCCAATTGTGGTGTGAATTGAAATTTTATAGAAGCTTTGCTTATCATGGAAACTCATCCATGTGGTTAATTAAGTTAATTATACTTTACACATCAATTTGTTAGCGTACCAAGAAAGTTTGGTGGTTCATTTAGTGATTTATAAATGGATCAAAAAAAATTAATTCAAATTCATTAATAGTATTTTGATCAAATATAAAATTGAAAAAGATATGAAATAATTTAATTTAAAGTTGATATGGTTTAAATCTAATTTAACTTAATTTGCAACTTATTTTGAATTGATTCGATTTTGATTCGACTTGCGAGTAGATTTGATTTATTAAATTTAAATTATTTAAAATAATTAAGTTCATTTAAAAATTAAAAACTTAGAATTAAAAGCAATTAAATTCAAAGCCCAAAAATGATTCATATTTCTCCCTGTTGATTCAATATTCAATCCACAATCCAGAATGATCAACTCAAAATAACCTACCTAAACTTGCCTTAAAAAAAAAAAACGCAAAGCCAGCTCATCATCATTTCAACCACTAATGTTAGTTCATCTCCAGGTGGAGTAGTTCGTCTTCCTTTCTTGATCAATTGAACTAGGTAGTTTTGATGGTTCAACGATGAAAATAAAATATGTTTCAGGCATGGTGTTAGAAGGATTGAAGATTGTCAACTATATTGTCATAAGCGTAGTTAGAGTTTATTATGAATCGACAACAGTTAAGAAAATGAGCCGGCCGATGATGTCACTACCCTGGATTTTTTTTTTTTTAAGTCTAACCTAATACTAAACCAAAAAAAAAAAAAAACCAATATTGTCATTAGGAGAGGAAAATACGAAGGGAATCAAACAACAATAAATTGGTAAGGTTGGAAAATATTAGATTTTCATTGTTTAAGTAATGTAACGAATTGTGATTCATCTTTCCATATCTCTGAATAATGTAAGTGTGGCATGAAAATATTTGCAATTTTTTTTATAGGAGGTTTAATAGGTCAAATAATATTATGGACTATTTTCAATTTTACTTTTGAATTATGGAATAAAGAGGTATTATATTAATGAATATAATAATTATTTTTATTGCGCAGTCCAAACTCAAGGAAGACTTCTGATTAAATAAATAAATAAAGGATAGTATTAAATATCATTATCATCACATTTAAGATCAAGATCACGTTTGAATTTTTGTATTTTTAATATAATTACAAACTTTCAATGAGATAGATATAAAAAAATGGAAGAAAATAATATGTAAGGCTATATTGTTAACATTATTTCTTTGTAAAATAAATATAAAATGCAGTTAATGAAAAACTATTTATTAGGGTTATTATTTAATATAAAAACTAGACTTAGAATCTATTTGAAATAGTCGTTGGTATAACTGATAGCTGGTGGCCGATAGATAATAGAATAGATATTAAGTATTTAGTAAATTATATTTAATTATTATTATTAATTTGTAAAATAACTAATAACGATATATGGTTGATTTTTATATTTTAATTAAATAAATTAATTTAAAATAATTAATTAATAAAATAACTTAAAGAAGAATATATGCTACAAATATAAAAAGATTTGTAAGTTTTTTTTTTATACAGGAAAGTGTTTCTTAAATGTGATAGGTATAGAGGTTAATTAATAAAGCAAGTTTAAAAGGAAAATGTTAGAAAGATATTTTTATCTTATATTAACTATTAACAGTTGAAGTTGAAAACAATTTAAATATGAAAAATTCTAACATCAACTGAACTTATTGACATATTAATAAATTATCAATCATTATTTTTAATTTTTGTTAAATAATTTTTATGAATTAAAGGGATCAGTTATTTGTTGTACCATCAATTATGCCAAACATCTCTTAATTGATAAAAGAGTAGCCTTTGGGGCCATGCCCTTCTCTAATTTCATGACAACTAACAATTGAACGGTATTGACCAAATGATGTCATTAACGTTGAAACTCCAAATAGTTGTATACATTACATTCCAAACAGTAGCTAGCGTTTGTTTAGAGGTTCAATTCAAACAAATAACTACCTAAGACCCCATCCTCATCCTATTGTTTCTTATGGATTTCCATGGTTATTGCTTAATCCAGAAAGGAAATTCAAGTAATAATAAAAAAAAAAAAGCTTGAAATAATTGTATCTGTGTGGCCGCTCATTACTATTCCCTGATGGAATCATCAATGGCTCTTCCCAGAAAATGACCCTGCCAAAGAAACCAATAAAGAAACAGAAAGCAAAGGAAATTAGAGGACCCCATTTATAATTATAATGATAATGAAGTAAGTAAATTCATAATGCACTAATTTGTAGTTGCGTCATGTAGATAATCTCATTGCGCCTTGAAAGCGAAACCAAAGAAGACTTGGACCTGAACCGTCCTTATTTTATTGTATGCACACCAAAATAAGTCGCGATTTTCTAGTGATGCAACTGCCATCATCTACAAAGTTGAAAATTTCTTGCTAGACTTGAGAGGAAAATAGAAAAATATGATGACCTAGAAGCACTGTAGGACTATCCATTCCATATCATTCAAAGATATATCATCGCAATGAAAATGCAAAATTTATCTTATATAATATAGTCTCCGAACATAGATTCAATTTGATGCATGAAAATTAATTTATTATACTAATAGAATTAACGTTCTTGTGCCTATCTGCTAAGAGTATTAGCAATTGAAATAATAAAAGGGTCAAATCCGATGATTATATATATCTATTATTTTGGAAGCTTGACTAATTTGATCATCCAACAACATGATTCATGCATATTTTGTAGTCGAGGGTCTGAGAGATTAAAAGGTAATCTGGTGCTACAAGTAAAGCACAAAAGAAACCTCCCTCACTAGAAACGTAAAGGGATTTAAGATTTAATAAGAAAACATCATTGTTACCTAATTTGTTCAACAAACAGAGCCACCCCTCAGCTTAGCTAAAACTCACGTAAACTCAAATTATAATATAATTTTCTTAATTAACAAATCCCTCTTCCTCAATCCTATCTAGATTAAATAAAAACAAAAGAGGGAAGGAGAAGAAAAAGCATATTTAAAATTCAATACCCAAGTTTCAGTCTTTGAGACTTTAATTAATCGTATGAAACTAAAATAGAGAATAATAATAACAATTACAAACATAGACAGTGGTTTACCCACCATAACATCCATCGAAAATTCAAAAGCCGGAATCTCCAATGAAAAGGCAAACACACGGCAGAATCTTCCTAACTTTCTCTTCATTTTTACCGCCCCCCGATCCTATATAGCTATCTAACAATCTCAGTTCTCAATTGCTACTATTTCATTATAAAATCTTATGATCTTATCTCATTAATTCCCTCAATCAAATGTCAACCTCCCCCGTATCTTAAATAAAGTAATCCCCTGAGCCCAAATCCCAAAAAATAACTACCGTACTACAAAACATAGTTATGTTTCAGTTATTCAGTTATTTTAGTTTCCTCTCCATCTCCTTCCTCTCCCTTTCCCGCCCTTCCTTTCCCGCCAGACTCACACCGGACTCAATAACTGTCATATCTGCCAATACCCACAACACCACCACCGACGCCCATAACGTCACTTGGCACGATTTCGCTCGCTTCCTCGACGCCGACGAGGGAAGTCAGGTAAGTGGTATGGCGGAGCTCAAAAAATACTTCAACAGTTTCGGCTACCTCCCGACACCCAGTATGAACAATTTCACCGATATCTTCGACACCGAGTTCGAATCCGCAGTTAGAAACTACCAAATCAATCTTGCTTTACCGGTAACTGGCAAGTTAGACTCTGAAACCATGTCAATGATCATGTCGCCAAGATGTGGGGTTGGCGACACGGCGATTAACGAAACCGAGACGTTACATGTGACGCGACATTTCGCGTATTTTTACGGGAAACCCAGATGGACGAGGAAGTCACCGATGTCATTGACCTATTCATTTTCTCCGGAAAACATGATTGATTACATAAGTTTAGAAGATATAAAGATGGTTTTCAAGCGAGCTTTTTCTAGATGGGCGACAGTGATTCCGGTAAGTTTCAGGGAAATCGACGATCACCAATCAGCCGATATCAAAATTGGGTGGTACCGCCGTGATCACGGGGACGGACAGCCGTTTGATGGGGTGCTGGGGGTGCTAGCACATGCTTTTTCTCCGGAGAACGGGAGGTTTCATCTTGATGCAGCTGAAACATGGGCCGTTGATCTTGATAAAGTAAAGTCAAAGGTGGCCGTTGATTTGGAATCAGTAGCTACCCATGAGATTGGACATGTACTTGGACTGGCTCATTCTTCGATCAAGGAAGCTGTGATGTATCCAAGTTTGAGTCCTAGGACTAAGAAGGTGGACCTCAAGATTGATGATGTGAAGGGTGTTCAGGCTCTCTATGGGTCAAACCCTAACTTCAAGTTTAGTTCTTTGTTGGAGTCTGAAAATTCTTCTAATATGGGCATTGGTCTTAAAAGTAGAACGTCACCATGGACCATTTCGTTGGCGGTGGGTGCCTTGTTAGTGCTCTTGTGTACATGATAAATGATGACACTCAAAAAATAGTCATTTTTAGGGTTTTTTTTTTATTTTTTTTTAATTATAGATGTAGTGGAATTGTCCACACTACCTCACGCTTAAAGAATGAAAGAAAAAGAATTCTTTATTAATATACAAATTTATAGTAGCGTTATATGTATACTTGATTTCCTCTAAAGAAAAAATGTTGCATATGGTTGAAGAAAATGCTCGTAAATGAAAATATTATTTCCGTCCATTTTCCTTTGTTTGCTTGATATGGGAAAAACAGGCATACTTTCATTTTCAACAAGATGGAACTCACAATTAAACTTAGATAGCATCAACTTTCCAAAGTATATGCCTCAACGGAGAACAGGAAATAAAACAAGGTATTGCTTAATTAATAGGCAAGACAATAGGATAAATCCAAGAAATAACAATCGACAAGAACGTTTCTATATTGGGGTGGAAATTAACTTGTTCTGAAACGCGACTGTTGGGTTGTGTATACTTTGCCACAAAATTTCAGAGCCTCCTTTAATTAACAAGGGCCACAAAATTTGACCAAGCGTCTACCTTCCGCAAAAAAGATTTGAATTTAATGGTTAATTGAAGTGTAGACAGGTGTTTGTTATTATTTTTTAAAAATTATTTGAGTTTAATTTTTGCAGCTATATCACTAAGAAAGAACATTTTTCTGAATGACTAGTAAAATCATCTTAGAAGGAATTTAGTTTTAATTTGTGTGAACAAAGAAATAATGACTGTGTCGAAGAAAAAAAAAATTAGTTTAACCAATTCTATGTATTTATATGTTTATAATTTCAATAATGCAAATTTGGTTAGAAAGATTTGAATAAGGTAAATAACCTATTATTTACATATATATTTAAGTACAATAGTAGCAATTCGTATGTCATGAATTTATGTTCATTTTACATCATAGATATGAAGATATATACAGTTAAGTATGAATATATATGTATTTTAATATATATATATATAATTTAATATCAATATACATGAATTCAATATACAGGCATTTCATTACTAACGTACATATAATTAATATTAAATGTATATATACATCCAAACCCATGTTTATAATTTACGGTACAATAGAATACAAACCCATGGTATTGAGCGGGCCCTAGAAAGTAAACTCAACCCACATGTGCCCAACTCTCTTCCTCTGTGTACGGTATTTTGCTTGCACAGCTAAACCCCTAAACCCTCACGCACTAATTGCAGATCTCCTTCTTCATGGCTTCGTCTTGCAGACGATTTATCGCCAGATCATCCCTATCGTCTATTAAATCCGCCATCAGATCCAACGCTCCAAAATATCTCCCCACCAGGTCCCCCACTTCTCCGTGTCCCTGCTCCTCCCTTCCCCGCCGCTTCACCATCTCTTACAGGTAAGCATACTCCGATACGTATATCTATACGCGTACTCTTATGCTTACTTAGTAACATAAAATATGATTTGTTTTAGGGCTCCGTCAGAGCTAGGATGCGTGCAGTCGCTGCTACCTCTACACAGCGCGGTGGCTGTGGCGAGGATGACGTCATGCCTGAGTTCGAAATCAAGGAGTTGCCGTGCGCTTTCACAGGGTACACTCTGTTGCACTTCTCCAAGCCTCTAATACCCTTTAATTACTCTGTTTTTACACTTGTGAGTAGTTTTTTTTTCCGCCATTTCTCAATAATTAGTTTTTTTTTTCCGCCATTTCTCATAAATTGTTAAATTATATAATTAGTTCCTTACTTTGTAATTTGGTTCCAAAATATCACATTTTATTGATAATTGGTAATTGGATTTGTATATTTTCGTGTTTATATGTTCTGTTGGTTGTTACGGTTAGATTATCGACTCCCATTCCCGTTTTATTCTTACTTTTCCGGTTGTTTTGGATATCGTCTTACATAGGAATTTGATCCCACAGAGTGCAATTAGCAAAGGTTATAATTGTTGAGGTTACTGTATATGCAACAATGAGAGCGGTAAGGGACAAAGGGATAATGATTGTAATTTTGAACTTCGAGAACTTTGTGATGGGAATTTTTTGAGTTTTACTTCTTGAATTCTTCGTTTTGTAGGTTATGTTAGAAATTCCGTGGTCAATTGTTGGAATGATGGCAATGATGTATCTTATTTGGTTTGCACTTAGTTGAGTGAGCTTGCGCTTCGTGCTTAACAACCTAAAATGAATAATATTGGGGAGCTTAAGAGGGAGGAGAGTGCTTTAATCAGGTTTAACACCCTCTGACTGGGATATTTGGTTCCTGCAGGCACATAATTTCTAGAGAATTAAACCCAGGACATGTCAATTATGGCTCACTGCATCTGCACCAAGTATGAAACTATAAGTTTTTTGGTTATATCACAATGGAGCCTTTTGTTTCATGCTTGCTATTGATTTTCTACATATATATAATTTGTTTTGAGAGTTTCTAGGTGACCCTTAAAAATTAACATGAGATGAAAGATGAGTGGTTATGTGGCTCAAAGTTCAATGTTTATAAAGTGAGAATAGGCAAGTGACATGTGTTTATCAATTAATGGTTTGTGTCCTAGGTTGCACTCAGTGTTCTTCCCTGATATCTAAAAGTATTGGATGTGAACTTAATTGCTTCCCTTCACAACCTAGTCTATCATGATTATGGCTAATAGTTAATTGCTTCCCAAAATGATAAACTATGTTATATTTCATTATCCTATGCTATCTATGTCCTCAGGTCTGGTAAATACTTGTGTCTTTCTTAATATTCACAAAGTTATATATCATGTGAACTTATGATCCTGTTTTGCCCTTTGTCCTGATAACCCTGCTTCTCTCAATCCAAGGAGTATTTGTTGTTTCATAATTTATTTTCACTTGGAATCAATGTTTACAGTCAATTTTTCAGAATATCTATTAGTTTTCTGGAATTTTTGAAGAAGATAATGTATTACTTGCTGACAGTGTCCGCGACATGTCCTGTGATCCATTAGATTGCCAAAAGTAGTTAAAATGTGAGAATTTTAGTCGACAACTTAATCAACGCAACAATATCACAGAAAGCACATATTAGAAATCCAGTCTTAATCATATTCATCTTGAGTTTGCTGAAACTTGTAGGGTAATAAGTAATGCCAATTGACTATGCATCTGACTGGTAGTTGTATTGTGGGGATTAAGTCAACAATTTATCAATGCAACGATATCATATGAGGCACGTATTAGAAATCCAGCTTTAATTAAATTTGATCCTGAGTTTTCTGAAACTTCTAGGGTAAAAACTAATGCCAATGTACTCTGCATGTGACTGGTAGTTGTATTTTGGGTGTTAAGCGGTCAGGACCTGGCAAGTTCCGTGGTAAAACGATGGCAAGTTTGATGGTGAAACTATTGTATCTGGCCTATGCTTTGAGCATGAAAAGAAAGAAAAGAGAAGAGAGCATGACATTAAATTTGACAATAACCGCTCACTCTTTTTCTTAAATTACAAATAATATTGGTCGAGTTTTTCATGTAGTATTTACTAGTAACTGAGAATAGTGGTAACTAAACTGCTAATGTTTCCCAGATGGAGTTGGTACGTGAAACATGTATGCTGTTTTTGGAGGTGGGTCCTGTCACCAACTACACTGTCCATGACTTGAAACAAACATTATAGTATCTACTTTAGGTGATAATTCATTGCATGAATGTTTGTCAGATATGCCTTTTAGGTGTCGATTCAATTTTTTCGAACCAAGTCTTGTGATTCCTTGTGATTATATTGTTGTAAATTTATTCCTGAGTTTTGACATGCATATCATATTCTGCTTATCTGGAGTGTATTTTACACTTGCCGCATTACTGATTCCACTTTTCTGTTTTTGTTCTTCAGAGCTTGGTCTGTCAGTTCCTAGGTGACCTGTTAGGAGTAAAATTATTCTGATGGGAGAACATCTTTGCATTAATGGATAACAAGGCTTGGTAGTTTTTCTTTTTGTGAAGAGTTGCTGTCAATTTATAAATGCTGCTGAACCTTTAAAGCAGTGGAGCTGATAAGCTAATTTTGATTCTTCATAACAGAGGAATTTTCCTGAGATGTAACAATTAAGTTCTATTGTTCAATACTTATCATTATATGTTCCATGGGATAAAAGGGGCTTTTTACACTGTTCTCCAGCATTTTGCCTTCGATAGTGTGCTGGTTGTCCATTTCTCTCCTTTCTCAATTGCTTTCATTACTTATTGTTGCATTATGAGGCAATAGAACGCCGATAACTAAAGTCTCAATAGGTAAAATGACGTCAACTATTTAGAGATGCCGTTATTTTTATATTCTGAATTGGATTGTTAGATCAATATTGATCTAACAGTTTATACTAGTGTACAACTGACGTTCTAAGATACTTTCACTGTGCGGCCGGTTCCCAACATTTTTACGTCTGTTAAATATGAAAATATGATATTCAGAGGATAACGAGATCACCTGACCAAAGCAGCTTCCGTTAGGTAAATATTAGGCAAAAAAGCACTTATCATTTTTACCCAACAGAATTCGCGTCCAGAACAGAGAATGTTAGGTAAACATGTAGGATGATAGGAGCTTTTCTCCAGGGTTTCACCGTTAATATGCAGTTTGGAGTGAGTTTTGAATGTTGTCGTCATCTCATTGATCAATTACATTTCTTGACAACATCTTCATTATCATCTGCGAACATGAGCAACTATAGAGCGGCCGATTCCATCTCAATCCAACTGCAACCAACTTCTTTCCTTACCCCCCTCTCCCTCATGATTTTTCTAACTTTGCTCACTTCTCTCCATTTGCCATATGATGCTAACATGTTAGACATCATAACATAAACATAATCATCGTTGCCCTGCAATTGAATCACCTTTGCAGCTGCAATGTTTGCGACCTTCAAGTCCCTACAAACGCCACATGCTCCAAGCAAGGCCCTCCAAACTACTCCACACGAGCCAAAAGCAAGCTCATATATCATCCTCTTTGCCAGCCACACCTTCCCTCTTTGTCCCATGAGCCGAATCAATGAACAGCAATGCTCAACAGTTGGTTCAATCCCATAGTCATTGATCATTGATTCAAAGTATTGAATTGCCTTCTGCAATGGCACCTCCGTATTGGAGCATGCAGCAATTACATTAAGAAAGGTGACCCAGTCAGGTTTGAAGTCCTTGACCATTTTCACTTTCTCAAAATGCTCGATCACCTTACCTGAGTAACCATTGTGAGCAAAGCCTGAGATCATTGCATTCCATGTTACCATGTTTCTCTTAGGCAACCAATGAAACAATGATTCAGCACTCTTGACTTGCCCGCATTTGGAATACATGTCAATGAGAGCACTCCCTACAACTACGGATGTATCAAAACCCCCTTTTGTTGCACAACAATGGATCAGCATTCCCCATTTCAAAGCTGCAAGACAAGCTACACCACTCAAAAGAACTGAGTAAGTATACTCATCCATTGTAACATCATTCATATGCATTTCAGCGAAGAAGTCCAATGCTTCTCTTGCTCGATTTCTGTTAACATATGCCGTTATAATTGAATTCCAAGAGGATGAATTCGGGTTTGGCATATTCAACAAAATGTCAACAGCATTCTCTATATTACCAAATTGAGCAATGCCATTAATCATTTCATTATACGAAATGGTGTTTCGCTCAGGCATCAGACAGAAAAAACTGTGTGCCAATCCAAGCTTTCCATTAGCTGCACTTGCAGCTATAACTGAATTCCAAGAAAACATGTCCTTATCAACCATTCCATCAAAAACCCAAATTGCCTCATCAATAGAAGCACACTTCCCATACATATCAATCAAGCAATTCCCAACAACGACACCACACTCCACCCCATATTTTACAATCTTGCAGTGAATAGACCTGCCAAGCAGCAACATACTTAGCTGGCCACAAGCCGACAAAGCTGCAGTAAATGAGTAGGCATCTGGACAAGTAACAGACCTCTCAAGCTGAAGAAACAAAGCCAATGCTTTGCTAAACTGCCCAGACTGCACATACCCAGAAATCAAGGTATTCCAAGTAACTACACTTGGTTGAGGAATTTCAACAAACAGTTTATGGGCGTCATTTATTGACTTCATTATCTTATAGTACCGGACCATAGCTGTGGAGACAAAGACGTTGATGCCAAACGCAGATTTTAAAATGTAGGCGTGAAGCTGTAGGCAATAAGAGTGGAAGCCCAGGTCCGTAGAAACTCGAACCAGGTGAACCAGAGAATAGGCATTGGGTTTGGTTGAAGTTGCAGAAGTGAGCATTTTAGAGGCCTGGTGCAATGCCAGCTGTGTAATGGGGCCACCTTGGGCAAGAAGTGAAACGACAGTGGGCCAAGATTCAGTGATGTTGACATGGTTATCGTTTGTAGAAATGCTGGTAATAGTGTTGAACGACAGTAGATTACATGGATGATAATGTCTTTGCTTTTGGAGGAGTTTTAGGATTCCCTTCAAGAGGGGTCTTTGCATAGCTATTTGAGATACAGCAGTATGAGGCTGTGCCTGTGTTTGCTGCAATTCTTTTTAATTTGAATTTCATATTGCATTACAAAGAAACTAATTCTTCTTCAGATAAAATGAAAATAGACTCTCATAAGAGCAAATAAATTGTAATTACTGTATAAAATTTGACAAACATTAATGGCTGTATTTCTGTACTCCTTTTATCCCATAAAAACAGTCTTGTTTCTATCTTAATACAGATTAATGAAATCTATTTTTTTTGGAGTATTAGAAAATCTAGTTGAAATAATTAAATTTATCTATTTTTTTAATATGTCCTTACATTATAGTTTATATTATTTCAATTAAAATTAAATAATGATAGTTAATATTTATTGATAACAATGTATGTTAAATAGAAGTATATATAAAAATTAAGAAATTAATTATATTTTGAAAAATAGTGGACTACAATTTAAAATAAATAAAAAAAATTTATCTAAGAGTCATTATTTTTAAAACCGTTATATATATATATATATATATATATATATATATATATATATATATAGATTATTCACAGTCTAAGCAAAAAGACAATGCCGCTATTGATTCACACATCTAAAAAAAAAAGAAAATTTAGAGAATTTACGTCAGAAGCTAATTTTAATTAGAATAATTAATAATTTTAATCAGCTAGGCGGTGATAAAATTACAAACGACTCCCTCAACTGCAAAGGATAACAGAGTTGAATGTCACGCCATACGTGGCTGCGGGTAAGAGTCATGCTTTTTTGCTGTTACTAGGTTCCCCAATAGGAATGTCATTCCTATGGCAGCTAGAGCGAGGGGAACACTATCACGAAGTTATTTTTTTAACATATTAAATTTAATTTGATATATTATAAAACGATAAATAAATAATGAAAAAATTTTATATCTGAAAAATTTATACCAAATGCATTTTAATATTGTTACTATTATTATTAAAAATTATATTTAATTATCTAAAAATAAATTATTGAAATACAAAACTTGATTCAATAGATACAAAAGTACATGCAGATATTATAAAAAATAAATAGGTGACAAAAAATTTATATTTGAAAATTGAAATTAAACCTAATCTAATATAGTTACTGTTGCTATCAAAATTATATTTAATTTTTTAAAAGATTTTATAATCTAATATGATTACTGTTGTTATCAAAATTATATTTAATTATTTAAAAATTTGACAATTACAAAATATGAATTAAACATATATAAAAATTAAACTAAGAAAATATAAAAAAATAAGCATCAGAAATTCTGCATTATTTTTTTTTTAAAAAAAAAACCTAAGGTACTACTACACTGTTGATGCTACGAGTACTATACCTATCGTGATCCTACCACATACTCTAGGAGCCTCAAGATTACAGTTGTATTTCTACGGAAATGATGGATACCAGCAACGGCTGACCTGATTATTGATTTCGGTTTTCAATTCTTTTGGAATAATCGAATTCTTAGTTTGATTATAAAAATAAATAAATAAATAAAAATGTATATGAATAAATATTAACTTTATATTGTTTTAATTTGTGAAAATGAATTAAATATACAGATTAATGATTTGTAGTGTTTTAAAGATATGCAGTTTTAAACTCAGTTTATATTTATGTGATCATATATATTATGTGATTTTAACATCTTTAGTCGACAAATATAATTGATTTATTGAATTCTTCATATATAGATTAAATCTTCTCTTCATTTTTAACTCTTTTATTAATTTATTTTATCAAATACCTATTTTATGATAAAAAAAAGAGAAAAAAGATTTAATTTTCTATTTCGCAATTCTGAATGATTTGCCACTGCTATGTTTAAGATATAAATATTAAATTTAGTTTTCAGATGAATACAAAAATTTGTTTTCACTTACTTTTTAATATATTATTGGTGTATATTCTTTATATATATATATATATATATATATATATATGGCATATATATAACTACATAATAATATGAAATTGGTATATGAATATTTAAAACTATATTGATATTATTATGGAAAATAAAATCAATGTAAAAATTGATTTAATCAAATAAAAAAATATCGATATTATGTAAAGACCCTAAAATTTATAGAATCAAAAAGAATTTTTCTAAAAAAAATCTATTGAAAGTAAGGAAGGAGATAGAAAATATTTTATAATATTAATTAACAGGGTAATATATTCTTAGCTTAATAGTTAATTTATTTATATATTTAATATAATAGTATTGCAATCTTCAACTTTAATGTATTGTAGCACTAATTTTTATAGTCAAAATACAACAAATTTCATAACCTCAGCTCCCCCCCCCCAAAAAAAAAAAAAAAACATATAAATGCTAAAATTTATATTTATATTTAGATTTTAATTTTCTCATGTGTATATGCATCTAATTTTATACAACTTATCAAATACAACTGTTTTTACAAAAAATTACGTATCAATTACTTCTAATAGTTAAATATTTTAATATGAATATATTAAATATTTAATATCATATGAGTCTTATTATTATATTCATTAGAGGTAACTGTAGTTTCCTTCTTAAATTAGAAAAGAAGTTTATCTCTCTTATATATATATATAATTTGTGATATCTCTCTTTCTCTAAATTATTTTCCTATTCTACACCAATTTCTCCTTTTTTATAATTTTTTTTTTGCCAACTTACATAACAAAAATTCCTATAAAACTTTGAATCTCCATTCCAAGTTTAGTTCCGTTTAAAGCATGGAATAATTATTCATGTTCTATTTTGTAATTATTCATAATAAACTTCTGAAAATATTTGTAAAAATTGTTTTCTATTAAACACAAATATATAAAAGCCGCAATATTGTTTTTTACAAGATCTTGGAAGGAAGAATAATAAAAGAATAACATTAAGGCAAATTAAAAAAAATTCAAAAAATGACAAGAAATCACCTAAGATTTGTTTTTTCAGTATTATTTTTTAAAATTTTATATGCATATATTTTCTTAGAATGTAGGTTTTTTTATGGTGTAGTTAATTTGTTCCATTTGCTATTTTCTTTCTGTATCATTGATTTGGTAATATTTTTTCCATGTAATCAACGATTTTTTCATAGGTATAGCTAACGTGTGGTATTATACAAAATAATTTTGTATTTTATTGGATTTCAAATAGTAGTAGGACTACTATTCATGCTAATATTTTGTAAAAAGTATTCTATGTGATCAAGAACTCTTAAATCAAGTCAAAATATAAATTTTATTAACCATAAAACAAAGGGTAATTAACTAGAGGGTAAAAGATATTTTCATGTATACAAATATTGCTCTCCACCTGTGCTTTACACCAAACACAATATGTATAAAGAACTACTATTCATGTATCAAAGATGATATATATATATATCAAGGTTTTTTTATTATTAGTTGTAGTTTGGGCCCTTGTTTCTTTCATCTTTTTATTGTTTATTGCTCTCAAATTGATCATTTTATTGATAGATTTATGTTTTACTTACTTTTTATTTGCATTACATGGAGATCTATATCATTTATAAATGTGTTATTTTTTCTTGTAGATATTTTATTCTCTTTTATAGATGTCTTATTCTCCACTTTTGTGGATTTTGCTTTACTTTTATTGAAGAAAAATAGTATTTATTGGTTTTGAAATACTATTGATCTATTTTGCGATATAATTATAATTTTTAATGATTATACAATAACTCTATTGAGAAGCTCCATTTAGAATAATTCTATGACATCAAAATAATTTTAAAGTTATGCAGAAGAGATTATAAGTAGTAAGTTCAATTGTTCTAATAACTGTGTTGGATTTAATCATAATTTTTCAATACTAATATCTTGAACCATAGATACCATATGATTATCGAATTGAATAAATAATATTATTTTATAAAAAATGATATATATATATATATATCAAATACAAGATCGGTTTTTCTAATGTTTTTAAAATTGAATCTATCAATGAATTGGTCAATTGATTGATTTTCAGTTTAACTGATTTTTATCAGTCTAATCGGTTTAGTTTAATTGATTTAATAATAAATAAAATTTATAAAATATTATTAAATTAATTCTAAAAAATAAAAAATATTTAAAAAATATTATTATATTTATAATAATTAAAAATAAAAAAATAATATTAAAAATTTATCCAAAGCGAACCAAATTGATCATTTATCCAATTTTCAAATTTGCCAATATGGTTGGAATTTCAAAACATTGAATTTTTCAGTAAAAAGTTAGAATTCAAGTAGCCACTACAAATGTGGTGTGATCTTTAATAATTTGCAGTGAGAACCAGGGGAATATGTAAGTTCTATTTGGTAGGCTGAAAATTTTCCTTCAATATATAATCTAAAAAGAGTGTATATATCAAGAAAAAAAAAACTAATATGTAAAAAGGAAAAATATGAATAAGAGAAAAAGGAAATCTAGAAAGGGATAAATAGCTAGAAAAAATCTAGGATTGTTAAGAAAATCTAGAGAGAGGTCGGTAGGTTAATAACGCAACCAAAATTATCTTAAAAAAGGACAACAAATATTCTGTTTCTGCCTAAGAACCAGGAAAGAAGGACCGGTAGAGAAGCCCCATAGCCTCATCATGAAGGTTTTCTCTATTACCTAAATTATAAACACAAACAAAAACACGATACTATTGGGTTTACAGATTGAACAACAAAAACATCTTTTAACAAAAATATTCCAATAAATACTTTTTTAAAAAAATTCCAATAAATACTTAAAACCCACAAAAGCTGAAAGCCAGCAATAGCTGCTGTATACGTTTCTTTCTTTTTCTTTCACTTTTGTTTTAGTGATATGGGTTTTCTTTTATAACAGAAAGAAAAAGGCATTGCAAATTAATGTCCTGGAGAGATATAGAAACTGACGGTTTTCATGAGTTTTACGTTAAAAAGAGAAAGGAAAAGGAGTTTTATTAATAGGGATTAGTTATTATAAGGAGAAGTTTGGAATTTGTTTGGGTTTTTCTTGTTTTGGTTTGGAGGAGGAGATATATGGTTAGGCAGATGAAGAAGGAGATGATTGAAGATTTAGTAATAACAGGAGGGTTGATAGGAGTGCAATTTGTGTATGCAGGGAACTCAGTTTTCTTGAGTTATTTAATGTCTCTTGGATTTACCCCTTTTACCATTGTTATCTTTTCCACGTCTGCTACCTTCCTCATCACCTCTCCTCTTGCTGTTTATTTTGAAAGGTATGTTTATTCTTTCTATCGTCATTCTATGATATGATCTGGGAGTTGGATAACTCATGATATTCATGTGTATTTTCAATTTTGCAGGAGAAAATGGCCCGAAGAATTCAGTTTGAAGCTGATGATTCAGCTCCTTTTGATCTCTTTTGCTGGGTAAATGAGCTTCTTTTGATATTTTTTCCGTGCAAGAAAAAAAAATGTGTTCACGATATAATAGATTGTCTCTTTCTTTTCTTTTTTCCCGGTGATTTAATGATTATAAATGTTTAGAAGCACTCAATTTTTTGAGAGGAACTTTTTTAACTTGTTTATTAACTTAAGTTCATATGAATTTTCGTCTCTATAATTTCAAATTCTGGTAATGCGGATGAAACAGGACAATTTTTTTTTTTTTACAAATTCTTAAAACCTCAATTGTTGAATAGGATTGATATTTCCTCTGAAGATAGACATATTTTTTTATTATCGCTATTATTTTCACTCGAATTTTACTAGTGCCCTTGTCTAACATGAAACGGTTTGAGAACTCCTTAAAACATTAATGATTCCAATTTAATTTTGATATATCCATCCACTGCAGATCTTCAACCAACCATGTATAAAAATCCAGAAATTACCAAGATGTATTTATTTTTTTAATTGCTATTTTATGCAATAACTTGTCATATTAATTAGAAATGGCAATATCAATTTCACTTCAGACTAACTGGAAACAAAATTCAACAATTTAACACTTTTTTCTTTAATCATCATTATTTTTATTCTGTGGCAGGGTAACTTTGTTTCAGTCGTTATTCCTGAAGGGTATTAAGCTAACCTCACCAGCACTGGCAACGGCAATGCCAAACCTTGCTCCTGGACTCATTTTCCTTATTGCCTGGACAGTAAGGTACAATATTTTTATAATTTCTAACTTGTTCCTTTATTATTTTCCACGTACAGACATAATTGCACATATGGATTCAGTCTCTCCAATGCTCCTACTAGTTATATATATTACTGCCAGTTAGATTTTTCATATTAGATTTTTCATATCTTTATGAAGTAGGGATGTCAAAGTTCTGAGTCTCGTATCTATTTAGTAGTATAAATCTTTAATTCGGTGATATTAGAAAAATTTCTAAATCAATATGATCATAAATTTAAATTTTAGTTGAAGTCAAATTAACAAATAAAAAAAAGATTATGATAGTAAAAGTTTTCACTGAATTGAGAGTTACGAAATCTCTTAATTAATAGCTTCTAAATGAAAAAAAAAATTAATGAGTTCTGCTTATTTAATTAGTACATTGGTTTTTGGCCAATAATATTTGTCCCAATGGCCATGCAGGTTAGAGAAGGTCAGGCTAAGCTGCACATACAGCAAAGTGAAGATTGCAGGGACATTTTTGTGTGTAGTAGGTGCCCTCTTGATGAGTCTAATGCACAGCTCTAGACGAGCAAAAGATGCCCAGTTGTTAATTCCTTCTATGGATATAATAGTTGACAAGCAAAAGATCATTGGTTGCCTATATCTCATGGCAGCTGTTTTTGTTCTCTCAAGCAATGTTGTGCTGCAGGTATGTTCAGTTGAATACATATTTATGTGGTTAGGTTGCAACTCGCAACCTCACAATGACTCTAATATACAACTAAGCCAAAATTTATTGCCGACTGTGTTTCTCTTTAATTTTCACTGGATGGTGTGACCTCTTTCAGGCTGCTACTTTGGGTGATTTTCCTGCACCAATGTCCCTTTGTGCCATAACATCCTTGATTGGTGTGGCTATAACTGTAACTGTTCAGTGGTTTCAAGATTCCAGTACTCTAGTTACTTGGCCTCTGATGCGTCTTGGAAACCTCATTGGTTATTCCTTAATGGTAATTAATTTCTCCTTTCTCTTCTTCTTTCATATTCGTACCAACATTATTTTCCACCACAAAATTATTATGATTATCCATCTTATGCAAACTTTGTGCCTATATGCACAGGCAGGTGCTGTGGGTGGAGCATGTGTAAGCTTTAATGGGTGGGCAATGAAGAAGAGAGGTCCAGTTCTAGTCTCCATGTTTAGCCCCATCGGAACGGTCATCTCTGTTGTACTCTCTGTTATTACCTTAGGCGAAACCATTAGAATAGGAAGGTACGCATATGGTAGCCATTAATCTACAATAACAGAATTAGCACCATGACACTCTTTTGTTATAAAATTTACTCTGATGTTACTACATATACATATATTGCAGCCTTGCTGGTATGCTGCTCATGTTTACCGGATTATACTTTGTGCTATGGGCTAAAGGCAAAGAAGGGTACCAGCTTGATGGGATTGAAATGGAAAGTGAGTTCGATCCGAAGAAGCCTCTGTTAAGTTAGCAATGTCAATATTCTGATATTTTTGTTTCGTAGTTAGGGCTGATTTCTAACTAAAAGGTAGAATAAAAGAAGTGGATGGACACAAGAAAAATACTTAGAATTATGGGATATGGATGACAAATCGGAGCACCTACTGTTATGTTTGGAATATAAGCATGTTCAGGCTGTGCATATACATTGCATGTGGTGTGGAGAGAATTATGGAATACCAAGTTGAGAAAATTTCTGCAGCAAAATATTCCAGTTAGTAAACTTCTAAAAATTAGCCCGTGCTTTCTGATAAAACATATATATATGTATACATATAATATTTAAATTGCTCTCTCTTATCATTTTCACTTTTATTTTTTTTTCCTTTATTGAGATTTTAATCATTTCTTTATGTTTTTTAATTTAGTTTTAATTTAGGACTCACTATATAGACTGACTTTAAAGAAAATTTATTGCTATTCTTAGGACATATTTGGTTACATTTGCAAATTATATTATATATCTGGATCCATATTTTTTCATGGATTTAGATCTGTATATACATTTGGTCTTAACCATGCATATTGATATTGAAATTGCATGTACATTAATATTAAATTATATATATATTGAAATGCATATATATTAATATTTAACTGTATATATATTTAGGTTCATAATACAATATAGACATGAATCCATGATATACGAATTGAGTTACATTAATTAGTAAAAAATGAAATCCTATTCTAAAATAAATGTTTTAGGATTTCAATATTTTTGTTTCTTATATCCATATATAAGAAAAATAGAAAAATATTGTAAGTTTCTTAAATAAATCCTATTCTTAAAATTTTGAACTAATTTAAAAAACTAAATATGAAAATAAAATTAAAATCTTATTCTATTTTCATTTCTTAGTGCACCAAACATGATCTTATTATATTGCATCCAACTATTAGATGAATGATAATGGGTGTTTTGCCCATTGGACCTAGATTATCTATTGGGCCTCTTTGCTTCACAAGTTAGACTCTCCATGGCCCACAATATCAATTGCCATCAAATCCTAGCAAACATCCTTGTCCACAGTTAGATTATAGCCATTGCAGCAATCGCCATTGAACCTTGGGTTATTTCTTTTCCATATCACTTCTATTTCTTTTTGGTATATTTGTCTCTGTATCACTAAATCAAAGGATATTCTCTGATTTCACTTTGTAGTTTCCATATTGGCATGATAAGGGGAAAAATTAAAAAAAAGAAAAGAAATAATTATTCCCAACTCAATCCGGCTATGAAAGCTTTCGTTTTTTTTTTTTTTTCTGAGAGTTCAAAATAAGCAACAAAAATGGGCCGAAAATAATCATCAACAAACAGTAGTAGAGATAATAAGTTACAACTTGTTGACAATGATACATCTAATAATTAGTTTTTTAGTGTTTTTTTTTTTTTTAATTTTTGTACCAACAACACAACACTACTAATCATTAATCAAGCCTCCCTCCTTACAACCCACTGATACTCATATTAATCCCAACGCATTTATCCTGATTTTTGCTGTTCTTCTGGGGTTAGCTAGAGAAGAGACCTAATAACCTATGCAAATATAGGACTCAATTTTGGGAGAGGTAGCTAGAATTCGAGAGGCACGTGATTAAAAAAGCACAGATCAAATTATACCAAAGATTCTTTGCTTGTTGGTTGCTTGCTTCTGTCTGCTCCATAAAACAACAGTATAGACCTTTGGTTTCATTGGCCATTTCTTCTATGCCGTCCTTATGTCCCTTATTCCACAAGCATATTTTCGTTACTGCGCTTTTGGACCAGCCCACATCTTCCTGCTTCCAGGTATTCATTGCCTTGTGCTTATCATAAAACCCTCAACTGGAAGCTCCAATCACGAAGTATTCATATTGTTTACTCCTTACTTACCTAAGATAATTTAAATTAATTAATTATAGAATTATATAAGAATATACACCTAAGTGTATATAAATTTTTTTAACCTTCTAAACATAAATTAAAATGTGATTTTACATAGCAATAAGGGTAAGACTATTTAAAAGTAGATATTAGGATTTGAATTTCACTAATATAATCTCTCTTTTTCAATACTAAAAAGGAAAAACGTGATTTTACATCCTGGTGGTATATTTATGTGTCAAATCAAATTTTAAAAACTCTAAAAGATTAATCTCATCATGATGATTATATGCTAAGAAGCGATCATGCAAGGAAATGTGTGGCTTCATGCATGCTGTGATGGGTCCATTATCGTCCTTCCAAGATCACGTGCAGAAATAGCAGTTGCTACCTTGCACCTCAGACAAACAAAGGGAGAGTCAGACAAGGTGTGGCTTATGGCCTTAGGGTATTGCTGGATGGTACCTTAATTTAATTGTGATCAGTTTTATTTATATAAGAAGAAACACACCTTTGCCCTATCCCCATGATTGATATAATGAGATTAGTATAAAAGAGGTTTGTTTTCGCCATATGATTAACATTTGCAACATCAAATTCATGAAATGCTAAATTAATTCTTTGCAATTTTAGCTATTCCTTTGGAAATTGATATTGAAAAAAAAATTCTTTGAATCATCAAGCATCTTCCTAAATTTTCTAGTCAAGTTTTCTCCTGCATTAATTTTCTAAGTTTGAGTTTTTTTTTTTAAGACAAATAACTAAAGAGAATAATATTTTTCCTACAGATGAGTCCACATTTTTAAAATCGTCTCAAGAAATTAATCAGGTGTTTATAGTAGATTAATATTTAGTGGTGAAACAAGAACAAAATAAAATTCAATGCTAGGTGCTTTTTTAATAATTATAAATTTTATAAGAAGAGAAAACTATCAGAATTTGAATTTTAAAACTTCTACCACTCAACCATTAAACAACAATTTAGTGATAATGACATATATTATTGTTGGAATATTTTTATGTGGGCTAATATTAATTATGGATTGGTTTTAATTATTTATTAAAACGGACTGAATGATATAATTTATTGATTGCGGGTAAGCCCAATTAAAATGTGATCAATGTTGTTATGAGTTTGTGACATCTTTTGTGGACCGATATGGAAGACGGTCAGTGTAGGCCTATTTTAACATGGACTTGTGATGGGTGGGTCTGTTAAAATTATTATAAATAGGCTAGGTCTCATCTTCTGCCTTCATACAGAAAACCCTAGTTGCTATACCCATTGTAGTCGTCTTCGAGAAGGTCAAGGAGAGGAAAATCTAGCTTTCCGTTTTCAACAATTCTGACGAATTTTTCAAGTGCTTTTATTTCAGCGTTCGGGATTATGGCTCAAAGTAATTTGGGATTCAACGCGGAGACAGGTACGCAAATTTGTTTCCGTTCAGTAATTGAATTCTGGTGTTCTATAATTATGTACCAGATCCTATAATTAAAAATAGATTACATGTGGTATCAGAGCTATGGTTATAGTACATAAGTTTAGAACCCTAGATGTTGTATATTGTTAAAAAAAAAAAAAAAAAAAAAAAAAAAGATAATCAATGTTGCTATGTTGCGGAGACGACAGATATACTGTTTTTGTCCCCGCATTCACAAAACTTGTAGCTCAGCTCGGATGGTTGACTATTGCGGTAAAAGTGAAAGGCTGCCAGTTCGAACCCGCAAAAGCCAAATCTTTATGGGTTTTTTGTTGATCTATTATATATGTATGTTTTCCCCCCATAGCAACCTGACCGCGTAGCGCGGATGTTTGAAGAGGCCGCCGAGTTTATTAAAGGTCACGGCTTCGAATCGAAGGTCCCGTTTCTGGCATAGCAATTTTTTTTTCGTTTTTCCTCTTCCCTTATTCTGGTTCTTTTCTTCGTCCCCTTTCACCACTGTTTTGCTTGTGGATCTTTGATGCCCTTTAGGTCCTCTCATTCTTGGTTTCTCAGTGTCCGTAAGCCTGGGCAAATCCTTTTTCTCCCTTCTTTACAATTAGACAGGTTCAAAACGAGAAAGAAGGAGATCGGGCGAAAGGCATACTGGGGCCGAGAAGGAGTATTGCGGCCAGGGGTGAGGAGAAAACCCTAGTTGCCGTTAATAATCTATGATGGTTGAAACTGGTTTTGGTAATTGTTTTGGGTTCTTGATCTTTAGACAGACAGTATACTTGTTGAGGATGGTTGAACGGGTTTTTTGAAGTTGTTTTGGGTTTGCTGGCTCTTGATTTGTTTTGTTTTTTTTTTTTTGTGTTGATTGTTTGCCATAATCTGTTCGGCTTTCCTCTGTCCATGTGAAATTTCTTGTGTTTTTTGGTTGGTGGTGCCATGGCTGTAATTGTATGCCCATATGAAACTGGACGGAGACAGATGGGCGAATCTGTAAAGAAAAAAAAAAAAAAAAAAAAGGAAATTTTGGGGAGAGCGGATTGTGTGTCGTGGGTTTCGAACCCACGACTGCGTCCCGTGCCTACACAGCACTTAGCCAACCGAGCCAACCATAGATTCTGTTACGGTTTTACGCGGACTGATATTTATATTAATGGCTTATAGTCATATGCATAATGACATATTTTTTTTTTACATATTTGTTTTCATAATTATTAATAGGTATATATATATATATATATATTTGAACCATATAAATATATATATAAATACGTATTAATAATTATTAAAACAAAAATAAAGAATACCATTATGCACATGAATATAAATTATTAATATAAATATCAGTCCGCATAAAATTGTAACAGAAACTTGGCTAAGCTCCGTGTAGGAATGGGATGCGGTCGTGG
>CATIWR010393727.1:0-16633 GCA_949677035.1 Omphalea diandra
TATATATATATATATATATATATATATATTGATAACAACTTCCTTGAAAATTCTAGAATTTATCATAAATATCCCTTGATTTATAGGAGGAACATTACAGTAGTTCCAGAGAGGGTTCCCTTAGATATTTGGCTTTCCAGAATTTAGTGGAATTGTCGTCTTGTTGTTGACATTATACTCCCTAAGTAGCGAGTTAGGTGGTGGTCTCAATGCTAGAGGCTTTAGCACTCACTTCTTCTGCAACCTCTCAAATGACTTTGACTAAGCATCCCTAAATTATTGAATTATATCTTGTGCCCTTACCGCATTCACATCACTTGTCTTGTTTCTTTTAGTCTGAGGCTGAGTCGGGCAACTTCTTTCCCCATACTTTCTCTTTGACTCGAATTTCAACTCTTTGGCTTGCAAGATTGTTTCTCAAAGGTCTTCAAAGTTCCTCTCCAACATCCCTTTGATTGTAATGCCAATGCTAGGTAAAGCCCCTTTTACAATCATTCTGACTATTCTCTCTATATAGGCCTTGTGGTTACCACCGAAACTGTCTTCTTCCACCTCTAATGTAATCATTGAAGCTTTCACTAGTGTTTTGCTTTAAAGATTCTAAGTACTGCAATGTGACTTCCAAATTTGAATTAAAAACATAGTGTCTCTTAAAAGCTTTTATCAGCTCCTTCCAATCTTCTATGACAGTCTTTAGCTAGTTAAAGTACCATATCTTAGTAGACCCTTCCAATGACAACTCACAAAGCTCTAACATAGTATAAGTCAGTACCTCAAATGACTTCATAACCAGGACGTATGATTGGACATGGTTATTCGCATTTTGGGTTCCTATGAACTTAAGCAGCTCAGGCATGCAGAACTTAGCTAGTAGTATCTCAGGTTTGTAGGCAAGCAACTCTTCAATGTTTGTTTCGTTCACTAAAGCCTTAGCACTAAAATCCTTTTGTATCTTCTTTAGTTATTTAGCAAAATCATCAAATCGAGAATTCTCTTTCCTACTATCCATAGCCCTATCGAGAATGAATGTAACACTATGCATTTCCTTAGTAAGTTTGCTTTCATTGTATTCCTTCATCCTGAATAGATCGTCATCAATCACCATAGGCTAGGGGCTTCCATGGGTGTTTTATATTTGGCAACTCAATTGGTAGATGTGTCACCTTTGTTTAGGATCTCATCAGCCCACTTATTCACTTCTTCAGTAATCTTTTCTTCCATCTTGCGATTGAAGTCGACAACCTTTCCAAAACTTCGAGTGGAATGTTTAGTTCCATGACTAGACCAGCCTTTTGACTCAGACTTGGCATCTTACTTTTCCTAGTAAGTCGATTGCCTTTTCTCTTCTATGAGGATTTGAATAGAGCTATGATGGTTGCAAGATAAGGTTTATCAGTATGATGCATGAATAGGTAAACAATACATGTATATGTGTTATGCACAAATCATTTTGCACAAAATCTTCTAACCTTATTTCTCCTGCACACGAGGTCTGGAGGCTCTTTCCTAGGCGGGGTCTTATTCTTATACCATCATGGTGCATAGAATGTGTGGGGTCACCTTAGACTAGGAAGAGTTTAAAGCCTCAAAATAATATATACATTAAGGTACTAAAAAGGAAGAACTCTTTACATTACTTGTAGAAATATGTACAAACAAAGGACGAAATCCCTTTAAAGAGAAAGGGATGTATGCAAAAGGAATTTACATAGTAGGAAAGGCGAAATACATAAGTATTTACATATAAGGGTAATTACATTAAAGGGGTGGGATAACATTTATAATTACATCAGAGATTCCTAACCGTATTCTTTACTTTCACTCTTCTTTAAAGAAAAAACGAAAATAAAAGGGGTGACCTATTCCAAGTTACAATTGGCTTCTACATGTGCCTAGTGATTGATAAGGTTGTTTTAGTTGATGTCTCCCATAAGCTAGAGGAGCGATTGTCATGATCCCCTATTCGATATACTCGAAGGTACTAGACTTATGAATGATGAATCCTTCTCACATTCTCCTAAGCCTGAATGGAGCTTAAGTCTCATGTTTGGAGAACCATTGATTTATCTCAAGGCACTTAGTGCACATAGTAAAGTGTGGAGGCTACATGAATGTAATATAATTAATTAATAATAGGTTTAAAATATTAAAAGTGAACCAAAGATCAAATACGAAGTCAATTTTGAGTCTTCAATATAGTCACCATAGTGAGCGCCTTGTGGTTTCACAGCTATGCTCGAACGAGTGGAATCTTACTTGTGACTCCATCTTTTTATTGATCATTGGGAGATCGAGAGGACAATGGTTTTACATTGTCAATGACCTTAAGTTGTGGTGCATGTTTGGATTAATAGGGGATCCTTTTAAGCCTTGCACGACTTCAAAGCCTTAAGTTCAAAATGTTTGGTCATCAAGGGACCAAGTGCAGGATAATACATTAGTTCCATCCCTAGGAAATGTTGAGTCACCACCTGACTTTGGTTGGGGCAAACATTTAGGGAAGGTAAAATCTAAACCTATTCTAAGTCAATTAGAAGGTTTATTTCATCTTCACTACATCAGAGATTGGGTTCAAAAATTGGATGTAGTTTGGGAAAGAGGTTAGGCACCCCCAAACCACTTGGATATTGGGATTCAACCTTTGGGCTTCTTTGGTTCACTTTTAATATTTTAATTAAGTTATTAATTAGTCCAATTAATGCCCCTAAACATACATTAAGTGTGATTCATTTCGACAAGTCAAATCATCAACCCAAAAAGGGTATCATGTATCATGGCAAAAAGGGGTTAAACATGCATTGTCATCCATTCACCCAGCATAATCATTTCAAAAAGGAGAGTAGGTCATGCATTATGGTAAAGGGGATAGGCATGCATTGTCATCCATTCATCCATGACCACATAGTGTGACCATTCATACCAATTTGTGGTCTTACTCAAACATAACACCTACACCCAAAAGAAGAACAAGTTAGTAAATGATATAAGTATAAAACAAACCAAATGAACTCAAAGCATAAGAAAGGAATATAACACATGTTACCATCTCTTCCATGCAAAAGGTGCCTAGATATGCATCGCCTAGATATGCATCTAAGTCCATTATATCACATCCCCATATAACCATCCAACAAGTGTACAAAATCAGAGCATGTGAATCATAAGCATCAAAAGAAGTAAAACATATAACATAAAGCATTTAGAGGATGTTTATTAGGCTAAGTCAATAACTCATCACAAAAATGATTATAGGATTAATGAATCCTCACCTTATATAGCTCTAAAAGAGCATGACATCTATATGTACCACTAACCATGTAGGGTTAGCATACAACACAATAATGAGGGAGATTAAGGGCTTAAACACTTTCATATGTTTGAAACACAAACCCAATTACAAAAGGGACTCTCAAGGTCATTGGAACCTTAAGTTCCTCACTTGGTCACTATCAAAACTAGGTCAAAATAGAACTTTAACACCACACCAAATCACAAATAAAGGGACATGAAACATTGTATGTAAAAAAATTCTGAAATTACTTAAATATCACCTTCATGTTTCATTTTTAATGTGAATATGGATCTTAGCATGTTTAACCTCCCCTTGTTTTACTATTGGAACATTGAACATCTCAAAAGGGTTTTGGAAAAAGGAAATTTGAATGGATAAGAAAACAAAACTTTACGGAAAATTGCTACCAGTCAAATTGGATTGTATAACCCAATATTGAGCTTGTACAACCTAGATGAGGGGTTATACAACCTACAATTAAGGTTGTAAAATCCTTATTTTCTAGGTTTTGAAAATAGGAAAGAAAAAAAAAAAAAAGAAGGAGAAGGAGAAGTGAGAGGGGTTTTCTTGGATGCCTTAATGTGTTTTTATGCCCTCAAAGGCTCACAAATTTAATATTTTTGTCCAAAATATTTAGGAAATGCATAAAATTGAAGATATTAAGTCTATTTCTACCTTAGAGTGAGTTGGGATGAGTTAGGGTGAGTTAGGGTTTAGTGTTTCTGTGTTTGAAAAGTGTGTGAGAAATAATTTTAGCAAAGTAACCTTAAGGTTTTCAAGCCTTACTTCCCTTTTCAAATGTGGGGGTCTTTTATAGGTATTGGATGAATTCAAAAGGCCAAAAATGGTTTTAGGTGCACCATAGACTTTCCCAATCATAGAGAGAGAGAGAGAGAGAGAGAGAGAGAGAGAGAGAGAGATGAATCTCCTGGAATCAGGGTTTGCATGCGGGTTGTACAACTAGGAATGGGTTGTACATCCCTCTACCAATGTTATGTATACTTAGGGTCTAATGAAGACTAGTTCCAGAACGATTTGTGAACTAGGGATTTAGCATGGGTTGTACAACCTTATGTAAGATTGTTTGCTTGATGGGCTGCACAACCTAGGTTGATGGGTTGTATAACCCATTAAGCATGGCAGACAACTTTAGGTTGTCTTGGGCTTGGTCTTACACTTCTTCAAGGTGTCCTAAGGCTTTTAATCTCTTTCATTGGCAATTCCAATCGCATTCTAAGGAATTGGTTTAGTGATCTTCATCATCGGACATATTATCCAAAGGTCCAAAATTCGATGCTTACATTCGCCTTTTATTTTCTACATTCATAGAAAACTAGGATTAGCCCAAAAATTATTTAATTTAATTTTGCACATACCTTAAGGCCTTTAGTGTAATATCTGTTTAGATGTTGCATATAATAATGATTTTTCATGTCTTCTAAATTTATTTCGCATTTTCATGTACTTGTTGGGATTCGTAGAATAAATGTAGTGGAAAGCCAAAACTATTCTATAAAAAGTCCCACCAAGGATATGTGTGATTCGATTAAATTGAAAGGAAAGAATTCAAATCTTACTTAAGTGATAGATCTATTGGAAGACAAAGATGGGGTTTACACCAATAACACCCTACCTCAAACTTGAAGTTGAATAAAGGCTTCACCAAAGGGTGATCACCCTCTCCAAGTATCAACACAAACATGCTACTTACAAAACATGGGTGTGCTAGTACTAGGGTTTCTCTCTCTCTCTTTCTCTCTCCTTTTTGTATTTTCTGAGGAAAAACATGAATACACTATTTCATACTAAAAACCCTTAAAATATATATGCATGCGCGCGCACACACACACACACACACACACACACACACATATATATATATATATATATATATATATATATATATATATATATATATATATATCCTAACTATTAGGATATTTTATATCAACTTTATATCTTAAAAGATATATGCAATATCCTATTTCATTTTAACCTTCTTAAAATGAAATAGATATATAATAATTTAGATAATATCTTAATTATAAATAAAGAGAATACTTAAGACCCAATTTTTTTCTAAGCCTATTTTATGTGTGCGATCCTATAGGTTCATAGAATGTTGGCAGTGACCCAAAACCTATTTCTGACCCACAAGTCTTAAGTGGCCTTTAGCAAGACATTATGACTACCCAAATTATTTAAAGGTCAATAATCCAATCTAACCTATTTCACAAATAGTATTATCTTTTTGTCACGTTATATCTTAATTAAACATAAGACATGGTTCATGTCATCCTTATAAAGTTTAATTCTTTCTCATTGTCTAGGTAGATTGATGTAAAATGACATTGGCAGCTTTTATTCATTTCTGCATAGCCATGCAATCTCTTTAGTCTAACTTATCGAGGGGCCTAAAGAAATATTTCTCATAAAAATATGCGAGGGACAAATTTCTTCTCAATCGCTTATATTTCTTTATATGATTTACTCTATATCCAATATTAGTCTGTATGATTGTCCAGTTAAAGATAATGTTGGACTATATCAAAACATAAAATTCATCATATTGGAATCTATGATGATTTTCAGGTAAAAGATTAAGTTAATACTATTGCATGAGAATCACTTATGACTATTAATCCATCTAGTGTTTGCATAACAGGTCGGTCCAATACAATGTTTATTAAACATATATCTATATGTTTGACTTAATATCACATATCCATGGCTAGTAAAACATAGTCATCAATCAAACACTTACTAATATTCATTTAGTATTATCCCAATAATAATGACTGACTAAGAATAATTTAGAATAAAATTCTTTACACTTAAAGGTTTTACTATCAAGTTACATACTTGATAATATTAGGTAGAAGTAACTATTCATGAAATCTATCATTTAGTCATAAATAAAATATAAAAGAGATATTTAATAAAATTACAACCATGATATTATTAAAAAATATCCATTACAATCATTGACCTAAAGCGCATAACTAACAATACCTGGATACAAAACATAAGAATTTAATTCTTGAATGAGCTTATGTGTAATATTGCATACCTGGGGTTTGTGATTGTCCACTCTTTAATTTTTTTTAAATTTGGATTGATGTGCTTCTTAATGTTTGCCTTGGGACTATGTACATAGTTATAATTTTTTTACATTTTTGGGATTTATTTGATATTTTATGTGTTCATGCATGACAAAGTACAAAAAGATAGCTAGTTAATTAGTTTTATTTATGTTTTCTATACTTGAGATGTTGTATCATGGTGGTTTTAATTTTTGGCTTGCTAGCGTAAGTCACTTAGGCTTTTGGTGCTTATTTCAATTTTCCTTATATTACTGGCTGTAATTGTCTCCATTTTTACATATGTTGTGTGATTATTACTCTTTTCCTTTTTTTTTTTTTTTTTAAAGTGATACCCTCTTTAGCAAAAGGAGTGGAATGGTTACATTAGCTAATGTCTTGTTCAGACGGCTACTTGTATAGGTAGTCACAGGTATTGAGGAGATAAGGCTCTTTTTACTCTCGTGGACATTGTTAGATTAGCCCCCTACAATGTCTCAATAGCCCTTTAGGTGCTTTTTGAGTGATGGATGGACACCATCCATATTTTTTACATGTTATGGATAGGAAGCTGATATTCATCCTAAGGAACTTCACATATATAATGGGTATTTGACGCTCAGTGCTCGAGGGCTTTACATATCATTCTATCCTTTAGGTGAACTACGTACGTTGACTACTTGGGTGTGTTCCTTACATAAAGGAAAACACTACTTCAAACACTCTAATATGAAGAAAAGTGCTTTCATTGTGACTAATGCAAGCCCCTAGGAGGTGATTAGTCATGTGGCTCATTGCTTCCTCTGTTATAGTTTCATGAAGATTTTGTTCTCTAACCATGGAGACACAATAGAGATTTGATTCTTGCTAGCTCTCAAAGACCCTAGGTTGGGTCGTCATTTTGACTAGGGCTATATAGTGATAACCCACTCGTACTAGTATTTGGATTGATGCTTTTATGGGTTGTCGCATATGAACAACAGCTGGTAGGTTTTTAAGGTAAACATTATTTTTCTCGTGTTTAATTTATTCTTGTTTATTATTTCCTTTATCTTACTGATGATGCATCTTTAATAGGCTTGGGTCATAGAGTTGAAGTTACTAGAGGGTAACAACCCTTTATTAGACATGAATGAGTGCTACCCTCTCTTTGTGGAGCTCTACGCATCATGGTGAGACATTACTGGAGCTCAAACACAATTGCTTAAATGAGCTAAAGATGGCTCATATATGCTTATATTGCAAAATGGAAATTAAAAATGTTAGTTATATAATATTTATGAATTTGCTAAGACACTTATAATGGTGCATCTTATTTTTGTAGCTTCATTTGGACTACGGGGATTGATGAGCAAATGGTAGCCTGAGGTCATGGAAGCTGAGAGGTGCTCCTATGGACGTCATTTGCTAATAGGTCCCTCAATTAGGGGGTACTACTTAGGAGAGCACACATTGCTTTGGTGGGAGAGTTTTGATGCACATCTTATACCTCAATGTCACCCTCTATTATGTTCTTGACAACCAACCTAAAAAGGAGAGAGTACCAACAGGCATTGGAGCTATTGCTTAGAGATCAACTGGTGACAAGGGGTGTTGGTGCTAGGCCTGGATGATTGAGTCTTTGGTGGGGACAATTTTGCCATCTAAGGGACATATAAAAGTTTTCCTTCATTATAAGGCACATGCTGGTGTTGCATTGCAGTACTTAGGGCACGATGGCCCACATTTAGAAAGGAGGCCCATAAAGTCATCACTTATGATTAGGAGCCATTAATGGGTTTGCATTACTGAGGTGTCAAGCCTACAACATGTCATGATAGAGGAGTTAGACTCATTTTTGAATAGCCTCATGAAGACATGTGTTTCTTCCCTAGTTGGCGTGATGATGGCTTTAGAGATCACACAATCATCGTGCTCATTCGAGCCTATTGGCATGACTCACGTAAATATTTTGCTTAATTTTTTATTCTTGTATTACTTATTCCTTATGACATTTGTTAACTTCATTTCTTGCTTGCATATTTCCTACAGCCAAGTTGAGCACATGTTTGACCTCATCATTATGCTTAAGAGGACCATGATGCAATAAACTTGCAAGATTCAGGTTAGTAATAAAAGACCTAACCATCCTAAACTTTGTGTTTATTGTAAGAGGCATTCCGGGTCTAGGCGAGGGAGCTCCATGAGATGCATAATGAGCTAATGAACCTTTAGGCTAGTATGGAGCATCTAGTGCCTATTAAGTATGAGAGCTATAGGGGCTCATCCGATAAGAACAACAATGATGATGATGAGGACTATACGTGCTATGGTTGCCCTTCTTTTCCTGAATCTCTTTAAGCATTACAATTTTTCTTTTCTATTTTTTTAATTACAAGATCCCTTTTTAGCACATTGATATCATAGTACAATTATCAAGAATATTTTAAGCGTGTCTAGATGTTATTTTTGGACACTTAAGATATTAAGGTATTCTTGAGGTGGAAATGCCTCCATTTTGATACATTTTAACTATTTCTTTATTGAAATGGATGTGCTTTTGCTATCTTGATGTTCTATGTATGATCTAGATGAATGTCACATTAATTTTAGCATTTTTGTATTTTTGTTCCTTTTCAAATAGGTGTGAGATGGTCCAAATGGCCAAGATATAAAAGGGACTCTATTAGAAAAAAATTATAAGAAAAGTTGTCTATATAGACTAATGAGTTATGTGTATAGATAACCCTTATATAAAGCCCATTTTTTCAGGCAACTTGTGATTTATGGGATCTAACCAATAACTATTTTCACTTTTGGTGAGACTAGAATTTGCTCCCCTGCTAGAGGAGTTTGACGCTATTCTTAATTGTTACATTACTATAGCAAACCCGATCGCATTACCATGCTTGGATTTCTAGCATATCCAAAAAATGATGGAATTGTTTGACTTACACTATGATAAGGTAACCCCCATACACTTTAGGAGAAGAAAAGATCCTTATATCCCCTTTTCTCACTCTTCATTCCTTGAGGAGTCATGCTAGGGCTACCCAAGCCTGCATCTTAGTGATTACTCTGATGGAGGAGTTTTTGAGATGAAGCAATGATGGGGAGGTTGACCTTTAGATTTTGCCACTCATTGAAGAAATTAAATTGAGAAAGACTCTGCATCCTATAATTTTGGTGAGACCATTGTAAGTCTTAACAGAGTGTCACTAGGGATAAGTGAATCTTTCATTAAGAGTCCATTATTGCTTTAGGTATGGATCTTTCTTGCAGCCTCTTATTTTAATTATTATTATTTTTCTTTCTTTCTTTTTTGTATTATATCAATTTTATTTTATTTTTTACCCTAACTTTTGCCTAAATCACCTTTGTAGGTTTTTAATCCAATAGGCTGCTCATCTTTACTTAGGCTGCCTTATTGGATTTTCAATCTAATGAGCTCTTTTGTTTTTTTTTTTCTTCTTTTTTTTTATATTCTTTCTCTTTTTTCTTTTCTTTTAAATATGGTTACACGAGAAGCTGAGTTTACTGAAGGTTCCTATTATGAACGTAAGATTTTATTTTTCATAATATCACTCAAACTGTCCTTTGTCAAGATTTGCTTCCACTAGGCTGAGTGGTTGTTTCATGTTTTAGACTTTAGCATCTAACAGATCTATCCTTAATGGAGATTGACTGCAGTCACCTTAAGGACCTATGAAGGGTGTGTGATCATTCTAGTATTGACATCTAGTACCTTTTACAATCTAGCTAGAGTTCGCCATCAATTTGGGGCTACACAAGATGCAGTGATCTTTTTTCTTTGTTTCATAAAAGAACCCTTGATTTGGTGCTTCCTAGATAAGGAGGAACCACATGGGCTAATCATTACATCTATCACATCTTTCCACTTGAGGTCTTTACCTTTGATGATGCTGACTTAAAGGTTTGGTTGCAAGATAATTATAGTCATAAGGTTTTTCTAATCTCGTCAAAGCATCCATAACGACAAAGAGCATATGGAGAAAAAACTTTTTATATTTTATTTAGTTTAAAGAACTATTTGATAAGGATTACTTTCATTATACAAATTTTTTTTTTGTATTATGCTTATCATGAATCATTACAATTCACACATTTCATATTAATTCAACATATGACCACTGCTTTTAATAATAATAATACGTGAGATTATCTAATTATCTTGACTAATAATGCCTTTGACGTGTTGGCTCCTTATTCTTTATGTCTTATCCTCTTGCCTTTGTCTCTTTTCATCTAGTGTCCTTTGATGCCTTATTATCATTCTCTAGTGGTTGTTCGCACTCTCTTACCTTTTGCTTTATTTATTATCTTTATTTAATGCCCTAACTTTTGCTTAACTCGCCCTTTTAGGTTTTCAACTTAACAGGCTCATTATTTTTTTTCTCTTTTTTTTTCCTCCTTTTTTTATGCTTTAATTTTTGTCTATGCCACCTTTTTAGAATTTTGACTTAGTAGACTTATTTACTTATTTCATTTCCTTACATGAAGTATTTCTTCAACATATCTAGATTTATGAGTTTTGGGAATTCAGTAGTATCCATGTTTGATAACTTTATGATGCCATCAAAATATATTCATTTAACCATATAGGGAACTTCCCAATTTCATATGAATTTCCTTTTGAGATCTTGAGTTTGTGATCGCGTTGCCTTAAACACCGAATCACTAACCTTTATAGTGCTCATCTTAACACTTTTATTAAAGGAGCATGCCATTCTTGCTTGATATAGTTGAATGTGATAAAGGGCTTTCAATCTTTACTTATCTAATAAAACTAGTTGATCATATCAAATTTTGACCTACTAATACTTGGGAATCTTTGTCTCAACTAAGACTCAAATGGATTTCATCTCTATTTCTATCATTTACATTGCTTTTATCCCATATACCAAAGAATATGGTGTCCTCCTTATCGATGTTTTAGCAATGGTATGATATCCTTATAATTCAAAAAGTAGTTTTTCTGACCAGTCTTTATAGTTCTCAGTCATGTTGGCAAAGATGTTCTTAATGTTATTATCGGTTGCCTCAACTACACTGTTTGCTTATAGTTATGGTTAGTCATTCCATACTTTTTTAGGATCATCATGCCCTTATCCTGAAAATGCATTTTGTTATTTGCCATAATGTAATGAGGCATACCATAGAGACAAATAAGGTTTTGCTCTATGAATTAGGCCATATGTTTTACCCCTAGCTTTTCAAAGGATTCAACTTCTACCCACTTCAAAAAGTAATCAACTACCACTATAATGTACTTATGACCTTTGTAGAAGCCAGTTGGATTTCTCCAATCACATTGATACCCCATGCAAAATAGCTAAGAAGAAGTTAAGTTTTGTAAGTCTATAGGCAATAAGTGATTGAGGCTACCATGAACCTGACACTTGTGATAACTTCTCATAATTTTGATATAATCGTATTCCATAGTTGTCTAGTAATAACCCATTCTTAATATTTTTCTAACTAAGATCATCCCATTCATGTGTGGACTATAAACCCTTACGTGTACTTCTTCCATCATCCTATTGGCTTCTTATTCCATTAAGCACCTTACGTGAATCCCATTACATTCATTTATACACCATGCCATTATAAATCGTGAACTGTGATACTAATCTTTACAGCCTAATTAAGGTACTCGCCACTCTCTAAATATCTCTGCATATTATAGTACTATGGGTGGTTCTCCACTGTCTTCTTTATTACCTTTTCTTCAACATAACATAATGCTTCAGACTTTATCAACATCTTTTCAAGTCCATCCTAAAAGAATGCCAAGGTAGCTAAAGCATTAGCCATCACATTCTTTTCTGATGGGAAGTGGTGGAATATGACCCTTCAAAAGTTCTAGACCAATCTTTTCAAATGCTCCAAGTATGGGCTTAAGGTCCTCCTTCCACTCCTACTCATCAATCGATTGAGAAATGACTAGTAAAGAATTTTCAAACACCTCAACCATCTTAGCCTTCATTTGGATTAACAACTCCAACCTAAACACATAAGTTTATGCTCTACCATATTGTTGGTTATCCTTAAGTCTAGCTTTTTGGCAATAGGGAATAGCTCTCTTTCTAATGACACTAAAATCATTCCTATATTGGTTCCTTTCTTATTCACTACCCATCAAAATACATCCCTAATCCCTGAGGCTTTATCACTCCTAAATCTTCATAAAAAATTAGGAAAGCTCATACTCTCCGTCAATAAATGGTTGTTGAGCCAAATATTTCGTAAATTTTTGGTTTTTGATAACCTTCCTGATCATATATTTGATGTGAAATTTAGTCAAGAGTATGAGCCACTTTGCCAACTTTTTAGGGATAAGGCTTCATGTAGGTATTTGATAGGCTCTAGTTTTGAGATAACTTTTACGAGGACTAGAGATAATACCACAACTTCTTTATGGCCCCAACCATAAATAGACAAATTTTCTCTATCTAGTTATACTTCTATTCATATAGGAGCAACTTCTTGTTAAGGTAGTATATATCATGTTCATCCCTTTCACCATCCTTCTATGCTAACATTGCCCCCATAGACTTCTCTTCTACTGTCAAGTACATGATCAATGATTTACTCGACTTTGGACGTCTTAAGAATAGGGGAGTTGATAGATACTCTTTTATTCTCTCAAAGGCCTTTTGACACTATTTGTTCTACACCACAAGCATATCCTTCCTTAATAAATTGAAGATCGGCTCACAAATTAAAGTCTAGATATGAACTTATTGATATACTAAAGATGACTTAAGAATCCTCAGATCTTCTTCCTTATATTTGGTGCAAGCATGTCTTAAATGGCTTTCACTTTATCTGGATCTACATCGATTCTCTTCTTACTCACTACACGCCCCAATAACTTACCTAATGTGACCTTAAACACACATTCTAAGGTTGTACTTCTTCACCCTTTACAAGAATTTTTCTTGGGCCTCAAAATGTCTTTCTTGAGTTTTTAATTTCACCATCATATCGACGACATGCACTTATATTTCCTTATGAATCAGGTTTTGAAACTATGCAATGGCCATTCAATGGTAAGTAGCTCTAATATTTTTCAACCCAAATGACATTACCTTAAAGCAATATGTTTTCCATTCAGTAATAAAAGTAGTTTTTACCTTATCTATAATGGCCATAAGGATTTGGTTACAATTAAAGAAACACACCATCAAGGAGTATATGATGTAAGTCGTAACATTATCCATCAAAATGTTAATGTAGGGTAATGGGAAATCATCTTTAAGGCATGCCTTGTTGAAGTCCTTATAATCCACACATATTTTTACCTATCCATCTTTCTTTGGCACTGGCACTATATTGGCCAACCATTCAAGATAATTAACCATTTCTAGGAACTTGGCATTCAATTGCTTTACCACATCCTTTCTTACTAATTATTCTCGCTCTAGTCTTATATGCTTGAGTTTTTATTTCATTAGTCTTATGTGCAGGTACATTGGAATCCTATATTCAGCCATCAATGATCAATCCTCGACATGTCCTCGTATGTCTAAGCAAAAACTCTATAGTATTTTCTTAACAACTATTCAAACTTCATTCTTCAAGTGTGATGTCATTGGTAATGAGCAGGATTTTTGAATTCTCTTATATGCCAAGATTAAATGCAGTAGTATGCATATAATTAATATTTAATATGCTCATGAAATTATGCATGTCATGCACACAACCATTAGAAAAGGCATCACACAAGTAGACAAACTCATCATTCATTATTTTAAACTTAAAAACAAATACATGATCATTGTAAAAAAGGCTAGAAACAAGAATATCAGGTATCAGGGAAGGGAGATTCCTTAGGAGGTGTAATTAGAGTTTCTTTAGTATTAGTCTTTTTCTTTTGTTCACCCACCTCTTCATTTGCCACTTTAATAACAATCCTTGAGCTATCAATCGATTGCTCAAAGTTAGTTTCATCTTTCTACCCAGTATTAGTTATAACCTTCACAACTCCTTTGAATTCTTGCTTCATTTTTTCATCACCCAGTTTGATTTTCATGAATCTCTCCTATAATGTCATATCGTCTAACTTAACATGTTCGTTTCCATATGACTGTCCATGTGATTCTCTACCTTCCATATTCTCATTGGAGTTCACAATCATGTTATTAATATCCATTAAATTAATCCCCATATATTTCTCTTTAACATAAGTATCATGTCCACTCTTTTCCTGATCTGGATCTTCATAGGGTACCTCTAGCTCAATTTATAGAGATTATTTATTTTGAACTGGTTTTTTAGTTTTCTAGACTTACTAATCTAATAGGTACTACTAATACTCTTTGTTAAACATTTTCCATTTATCATTTTGTGGCCAATTTTTATAAGGACCATATAAAACTACTAACTAATCATTTTCCCAGTATTCCTTTGTCTTTGCAACCAGTTTGTCTTTTTTCTATTTCTTCTTCTTTTCACTCTCCTTATTAGATGAGTCCCAATGGTTTCAATATCCAACATCCACACTCTCAAGTTGCATATGAAAGAATGCTTCCTACAAGTCATCTAATGGGTTGACTTTCGACTTACTACCATCTCCTTTTTCTTTGATAGTCACCTCATATATTTCTCTAACCGTTTCCCCTTTCTCGTAGTTTATGTGGCAATTTTTTGTACACTTATAAAATTCTTTCCTAAATCTTGACTAAGGAGGAAGTTCATGTTCTTCCACTTTAATGCACTTCCTTAAACCTTTCAGTCCACCCACTTATCAAACCCCTAAGATAAGGGACGACTATACTTAATATAGACACTATTTCTCTTACTTTGGCACAAATTATCATTATTTTCTCCTTATAAAGGATCATGAGCTTTTGATGTATAGTGTATAGTACCCCTCTTAGAGGATGATACCATGGTCTTTCTAATAATAATGAGAAAGTGATGGGAATGTCCATTACCTTGAATTCTGCCATAGTCTCTATAACCCTAGTATTTGCCATAGTCTTGAATACCTCGATGACTAGCCTTCTACTATTGTCATAAGTATGAATAATACTATCTAACATATCTAAATCCTTTTTAGACACCTTAAACTTTAATGACAAGAAGTTGACTCCATACCTATCACTAACCATCACACAGGGAGTTCACCTTCCCTTCATTTTGGCTCTAACAAACAAAGGAAAACTATGATCCCTTCCTTCAAAAGGTAAATCCTCATTTGAAAAAGTGATCTTCCATTTGTTGGTGACCAAAGCCATTGCATCCTTAGGTGAAGTCTTCTTGGAGATCACTAAGCTCGATAATGCTTCAACCATGGCCCTCTTATGCTCCTAAGAAGTAATGAGTAGTTCTCATCGAGTGTCGATCCCTCAAGGACTAAAAGTACTAGTATTAGTATTAGCTCTTTCTATATTATTTAACCGATAAATTTAAGTGAATTAATTAACTAATTAAAAACTAAAATAAAATAATTCAACAAACTAGAATGATGAAAATATGAACTAGAGAGTGGGAGAAAAATGAACAATATGACAAATAACACTCAAGTATTGAATCTCCCTAAGATTTTTTAAGAAATTAATTTTCCAACAATATAATCTAATTCAATATTTATGGAAAAGTGGAAATTCCTCTAGCATGTTGAAATCCTTCTCAAGATAATTAACATCTAATTTTAGGTTGATTAATTGGAATCTCTTCCTAAGTAAAACCCTTAAAATTGCATTATAGTTTCTTTGAATTTCACTATTAGGTTTGACCCTAATTCAGAGGATTTATGTTATCCTATCTCTAGGGTTACATGCAACTCCTTTCAATTGTACTAAATCTATTCAATAACTTGATTTTTCAATCTAAGTTTAAAGAATTATAAAACAAGAATCAATATTCTAGATATATCAATTCAAGGAAATAAAGAGCAAACACAATTGAATTCCACAAAATAATAACAAGATTATATTATCTAAAGGAAATCACAATTCTAAACTCATCTTAGGGTTCATCATTCCCAAGTGCCTAACTAATTTAGTTCATAATGAAATTACTAGCCAACATCAAAATAGAAAAAAAATAAAATAGAAAAATTTTCATAATAAAATCCTTATATTGTACAATTCTCTTCAAGCTTGATGAATGCCCAATAATTCTCCTATTGTGGATAGCTTCTTCTCTAAAAAAATAGAAATAAACAAAAACTTCTTTCTAGAAAACAAAATAAATAAAAGACTTTTTTTTTTCTAAGACTTCTCCTCCTCCTCTTTATACTCCCCTTAGTCTC
>CATIWR010393824.1:0-18873 GCA_949677035.1 Omphalea diandra
TGTGTGTGATAATTTTATGATATGATTATGTTCTATTACATGTATATATGATTGAATTGTTACATTTTACATGTGAATACAAGTCAAATGAGAATCATATGCTCTTAATGATTACTTGGTATACCATTTGTAAATGAGCACTTGCACATGGAACTAAAAGGGTGTTGTGACCGACTTGTCAAACACTTGCAAATCCTGTGGAAGATGGACCAATAGGTCCCATTGGCACATGTTATGGATCAAATGGTTCACTTGTTATATATTGGCCAACAAAATCATATATCACTTGAATCACATGAATTTCCAAGAATAGTGTTTGCCTTGCGTGGTCATGACAAAAAAATTAATCTATTGCACTTATACTTGCATAGTCAAATGTTATACTTGTAATGTATCCTAATGATATTTGATTGTTGGCTGTGATATAAGAATCTAATTATTATTTTTATTCATTGAGTCACAACTCACCAAATTGCAATTATATTTTTCAAATATCGAAGAATAGGGATTAAACGCTTTGGAGCTTAGAGTTTTGCATTGAAACACATGGACCACAAGTCATCGGCTGAATTCCAACTATCTCTCTCCTTGTGTCATGTACATACATTTAGATAGGAACTAGTTGTGGTCACTAGTCTTGACATTAGTTAACATATATGTACATTAATACATGTTGGATTGTGTGTGTATGATAGATAAACCTTTATGCATATGTATTTTGGACATGAATGTTATGAGTTTTGTAAATGAAAATGGTTGTTACAGTTGGTACTACTTTATGTCATCTTCCTGATTTTCAAGAATAGGAAGACACATAAAAGAAAGAAGGTAGCTAAGAGGAAAAGGGAGATGAAACCCAAGGAAGAGGAGATGACGAAGTCATTGAAGATAGAGAGGATGGTGATGATGATGATATCTCTCCTATCTTATAGACTTTTCTTTTTCCTTCTTCTGTTTTCATTTTCCTATGTTTCTTTTTCTCTTATGTCTTTCAATTCTCTAATGTTTAGGCCCATATGTATTGTGATCAAACATCTATGAATGTTTGCATGTGTTGATGTAGTTATGTTATGTTTCATGTTTAGTAAAAATTCTATTTATGTTCTACTCTAATTCTCAACTGATTACACTTATGATTCGTCATTGCCATTGTGATTATTCTTATGCTTTTCCCTCTCTTATACATCTCTAATAATCCTTTTTTTTTTATTTTGAAAAAAGGGGGAGATCAATGGATTAAAATGAATCTTTAACATAAGGATGAATATCTAATTGAGAGGGAGTACTTGTTTAAATCCTTTTAATCTAAACCCTCAAACTTCCAATAGACCTTCATACACTTTATACAAACTTTATATCATGCATAATTTAACTTTATCTCTTCACATTCAATCTAGGCTATCAAAATTAAAAAAGGGGGAGATTATTGGACTTAATTGGTCAAACCAAAGTTAAACCTCTCTTTTGATCTTGACAATATAGATTGAGATACTCTAATAATCTTCTCTAAGTGTTATGATTGCAAAAATAAAGTTAACATCTCATTTGAAGTTGAATGGAGAAGAAAATTAAAGTTGATCTTATGTCGCAATAGCTACCTTAACCAAACTTGGAACAACTTTAGACAATTTGATTCACGGTCAGCTTCACGATATCAATCTTGACCACGACCTTCAAATCTTCAAGGATGAACACTTGAGCATTAATCATTAAATGCCATGTTTTAAGGAGTTATTTGAAAATTCAAGTGGTGCGACTGCTACAAATATGTCTAGGATGTGACACCCCTTCAACTCAAATCTTAAATTTCTCAAGCCCGTTCGCATTTCGTGGCCATGGCCACTTCTTCAGTACAACGTGAATCACGCCCATGACCAAGGTTTTGTGTCCATGATGGTTAAGCCATAATGGAGGGTCCCAATGAATAGTTTTATGAGAGAACCAATGACGTCCTACCATGTGTACTAGCTATTAAACATAAATTAAGGATCTTAACTATGACTAAGCAAAATCCAGAGTGAAACTTGAGTCACAACTGCTACATGCCTGTATTGACCATGACATTTGTTTAACAAGCATTAAATGCTAGATTTTGCCACCAATTTTAGAAATTATGAGTTAGTTTTGTCTCTAACGTCTCTTTGGTGAGAGTAACCTATAGATACTCCACCAAATAAACGTAAATGCATGAGAATAACATTTATTAAGGCAAAACTCTTGCAAATTTATTTCTTAACTTTCTCTCTCTTAATTATTCTTTGTTATTAAGTTGTAAGAATTTTGGTATGAGCTTTAAACACCCTTTGGGATTGGATTTGAGAGTAAGCCAATAGTAAACTCTTGTATAGGTTTGAGTGTTAGCCTTGGAAAATACTTGTAACGTTGTGTGTGAGTCTTTGCAAAACACAAGTTGTAAATCTAGGTGTGAGCTTTCAAAACACCATTTAGTATTAATGGAATACCTAATTGGAAGAATTGGGGAGTGGACGTAAGTTTTGTTAATACATGAACCATTATAAACCATTATGTGTTTTATTCTTCTTATACTTCTAGCACTTACATAACTAACCTTCCCTCCAAAATTTAAGTTTTTCACCAATTCAATCATCCTTCTTGGTGCACAAGGGCTAACATAAATGATCTATTCCTGAACATATCAATCAACATATGGGAAAGATAAAAGCAAAGAGGATCTTAAAGCATCAAGCCCTCCCTTATTAAAACATGTAATCGCTAAGATGAAATGGAAAAAAAAAAAAGTAAACTAGTTAGCTAGCCAACATTTTTCAATGGTGGTGACATTCATAATCAACATAAAGGAACACCCAAATGGAGAGAATCAAAGGATCATAGGGATGCTAGCCCCTCCCCATGTCATATTCCCATGAATGCAATATAAAACTCATAAGAAAATAGATGAATAAGATAAGAAAGGGAAGATTTTTAACACATCAAAACACACATTTTGGATTGTTCACTGCCCCTAAAATAAAGAATAAGGATCCTAGGTATTGTAGCCTATCCAATTCTTTCTATAGAGACTTATAAGAAACTCTAAGGAACCATAATCACTCAAAAGAGAAGCATGAACTAAAGAAAGAAGAAGACTACTGTGAGTAATTGAAGGAGACTATACAAACCTTTTAGGAGTTTTGTGTAGACACAAAACAAGTTCATACAGACCTCTAAGACTACTTAGGAAAAGGAAAAAAGAGAGAGAAAAAGATGAGGGAAGGGGAGAAAAGCCTTTGGATGCCCTTATTTATGTTTCTTGCCCTCAGAAGCACTTTGGTATGAAGAAAATCCTCCAAATGCCATGAGAAACTATGCAAAGTGTGATGCAAATGCTAGGTTTCTACCTTAAATCCTTTGTGTAGGTATTGGGGTTTTTGTTTTTATGCAAAGATGAGATTTTATGGTTTATAAAGTGATTTTATAAGAGTTTCTTAAGGTTTTCCACACTACCTACTCTTCCTCAATGGGAGAGGTATTTATAGAAGTAGGAAGGCTACATCTGAGCTCAATGTCTTAGATTGCACTCAACCTTAAACTTCCCACAAATAAGAATAAAGAAAATTTTAAAGAATATGGTTTGTAAGTTGTCTTAACAACTATAAAGATAGTTGTAACGACTTGGAGTTGGATGTACATCCCTCTATGGTTTGATGGTTAAGTATTCTAGAACATTCTCTCTGCCGAAATTTAGAAGATGTCCCAACAATTTACTTTCCTAAATGGCTTTCAAAGTTTGGGTTTGATAGAAAATGAATTTAATTCAAGACTTCTTAAAAGCTTGTGCTTTTTTCTTATGCAATACATTTTCTATTATATTTCCTATTCTTTGGAAATAATTCAAGTAATTTATCATCATCGGGATTACATCCTAAGGGCTCAAAATCTAATTTACAGTGAGTTTATTCCAATTGTTTTTCCTGATAGAGTTGTAGGGTGTTTTTATGTTCCAATCTTCCATATATGAAAGCTACCTTCTTCAAAAAGGTCAAGTATACAGCCAAAAAGCAAATTTTCTATTTAATAGTAATCATCATACGGACAACACTATAAAAAGCATCCAACTAATTATTGTAGCTTACAATCAAGTATACGGTGCTAAATTGTGACAATACATGTCACAGCAAATATTAAGTTCAACATGATCCATTGACGATAAAGCAGATGGAGTTAACAACATCAAGCAACAGCCACAGTTTCAGCAGGCTTTGTTTCAGGTTCTGCAGGTGCTTCTTCCCAGAAGGATGTCTTCTTCCCCGTCTTGGAAACGGTCTGAAGAACTGCCTCTGGCTGCACATTCCCTTTCACTGTGACTTTTTGCTCCTTCAAATTAATGTCATATGACTCCACACCTAAATATGTTATTAAAAAAAAAAAGAAACAGAAATTATTATCAAATAGATAAGAACTGAAAAATATGCATCCATAAGTGCAAAGACACTTGGAAATTGAATTCCTGACTGCATTTTATAATTGCTACTTGAGCTTTGAAACATACAACAAATGGTATGTGCAGATGCCAGATTCTATATTCTAGCTTCCCTCCGCTTCAAAGTCAGCACAAATATGATTTTGGTTTCCCATATAGAAATTGCACTACACAGAAATATTCTTGAATAGAACGTCTGGCGACATCCTTTAGGAGAATACATTGTCAACCCAGCAAATTCAAACCTATGTCAAATGCTTGCCAAGACAGACAAAATAATTGATAGCTGAGAAAATAATTATAATTTCAAAGGCTGACTGACCTTCCATTTTTCCCAAAACTCTCTTCACAGCTCCAACACAACCTTGGCATGACATACCAACCTTAAGCACCACAGTCTGCAATAAAACCAAAATTGAGTGTCACATGGACCATATGAAGTGGGAAAATCACAACATAAAAAGGAAATATGAATACCCTTTTTACTAAAGATTTGATAAAGAAAAAAAAATTAGGAGCATCATCTAGATTTAAACTCTGACTTCCTTATATACATACAAACAACAAGGACATATCAAAAATCTAATTCATTTATTACAAATAGCTGTTCAATTCCAAGGTCAACTAGACAAATCATTTTTCCTTCGAAACCCAAGATCCACTTTGCTAGATTTTTTAAAATTTACACAACTTTGAAAAATAAATTTATAATTTATAAATAGCCCAAAAATAAGATACCACTTCAAGTTCTCTAATAAAATCAAGATTACTACAGATAATTCAACCAGGACAGCAATTCCAATCCAAATATCTTCCACAAAATCAAACCAACCATCGGAACCACACGACCGCAACAAATGAAGGAACAGTAACAATAAATGGTTCTGATAAACCAAGATCAATAAACAATAATCGAGAAAATATGCATTCTAATGGGTACCTGAGACATGGTTATGGGCATGCAAGAAACTGAACAACGGATGAACTTTCGTCCGACAGATTTTGCTCTAGTGTGCTATATTTTTGGAGATTCAAAGTTTGTTGCGTGTGGATTTAAATAGACTATCAAGATTTGACTTTTTCGCTGGGTCGGGTCAGTGGGTCTTACCTTCGGACTACTTTAAACGACGAAACGTACAAAAAACGCGTGTCTTGATGGGTTACCTAATCGGATTTTACAACCCACACAACCTTAATAAATTATGAGGGCTCAAGTCAGTGTTTTAATAGAATAAATTTGGATCAAAATTTAAATTACCATAAGAAAGACTTAAATGTGTATATTTATTTAATAAACTAATTATTGATTTGACTTATTAATATCTAGTATAACATATTTCCTGTAGAAATATAGGTGAAAAGGGAATATAAATATTTCTACACTTGAGACAAATATGAAACAACAATAAAATTATTACATGTCATTACATCATCAATTTTATATAGGAGAGATTTGTCTACATCAAATATAGGAAAAGATATCAATAATTACATATGATATGATTAATACTCAAAAGAAAATAATTATCTATGAGAAAAAAGAAAAACAGGGTATTTACACATTTAAAAAAATGATATCAATATAAAATTTATAGTTTAGATATGATTGTTTTGGGGAGCATATAAGCATAATTTAATGGTTAAATAATTTTTACCTAAAAAAAATCTCAAATTTAAATCTCTCTACTTCAAACTAAAAAAAATAAATAAATATAATTATAATTAATTTTGATCACATATTTAGTTTTAAAAGAGTGGTTGCCATTTGTTGATTAACTATTTATTTAAGATAAAGATTTAATATTTATCAAATTAATTATTTAACATATAAAGGATTATAATTTCTATTTAAAATTACATGATTTAAAATAATTAAAAATAATGATTAAAAATAATTATAAATAAAATAAATAATTATTAAATAAATAATTAAAAAATAATTTTTAAATTATGTATTATATATTATCTATTTGAAAATAAATATTATTAATCATTTTAAAAATAAATATTATTTATCTAGTCATATATTTTATATAAATATTTTTAAATATATTTTAAATAATTTATTAAATTATAATTGCACAAAACACAAATTTTCAATTAATTAATTTAAATGCTTAAAAAAATTAATTAATTAAAAGGTCACATTTAGATATACATGTAATGTATAATTTTTTTTCCTTATAAACTACTCGCTTATTCATCATATTTTCCGAGCTCTCTCTTCACTTAATTTTACTCCATAATTTTCCGTTTCTTCGATTTTTGGTGGACCACTATCATTACTGCCTTCTTTGATAGGAGGGTGTTATAAATGTAATGATATGAAAAGAAGGGTGAACATGGTTGGTTCAAATTTTGAGAATTGGAAATCTTTGAAATTAGATCGAAATTTCAGAAATTTAGAAAATGACAGAATTATTTCATTTTTTTTATTTAATTTAATTTAAAATTTTACAAATTTGAGATGATTCAGTTCGATTATTTCAAGATAGTTAGTTTTGGTTCAATATTAATTCGAATATTCAGTTATTTCAATTTGTTGAAAATTAAACTTTATATTTTTTATCTTTATGAACTAACATAAAATAAAATTTATATTTTTCACTTGTAATCATTCAATAACTAACATAAATAAATGATAATTTAATAAATTATAACCAATAACTTAAACATTAAATATTAAATCAAATTTATAATTTTTACTATCAATTTATAATTAATAATTAATAAATAGTCTAATATTAATAATATGTACCAATTGAGTGAATTAACTAGTAAAACTAATAATTAAAATATTTATATGTATATATATGTGTACACACACACACACACACACACACACATATATATATATATATATATATATATATATATATAAACTATGGATCGATTCGTTTTTTGGTATAAAATAGTTACAATATGATTTGGTTCAGTTATTACTTTGGATAATATCAAATCTCCGATACTGTCCTATTTTAAAAAATTGATAAAGTTCAATTTGGGTACTTTACTATTCACATAGAGAATTTTCAATTTTTTGTTCAATTTCATTTGATTATTTGGTTCGATTCGAGAATTTCTGAGTCTTATGCTCACCTCTGATTGAAAAGAGCATTATTTAAATTCAAGGTTTTACTAGGGGTATTTATTTAATAGTTTATTTTAATTTATATAAAACTTTAAATTAATTTTAAAATATTTCTCATTATTAAATTTTATAATACAAATTAATCAACACAAATTTATTAATTGATAATAATAAAAAATTATCTATTTAGCTTTAATAGTTTTAAATTTTATTCTATTATATCATAATATATTTTTCATAAATTTAATTCTTAACTGTAAAAATATTTTTATTACAAATTTAAATGATGTATATATAAAATTTTTATATTTATAAATATATAAAAATAACATATTCCAATAAAAGGGAATATAAAAAAATTTTCATCATTTAAGAAATTAAATATATAATGAATCAAATATAAATAATAATACTAAAATTTATAAAATATTTAGAAATATATCACATATTAAATATTTGATATTTTTATTATTTACATGTCAAAATATTATTGAAACTGTAAATTAATAATGTGTCAAGCAAAACAATTTATATTTGCTCTTTATTTTAAGTCTTTTGCTCTCTCTATATATATAAGAAAATTATCTCAAAATGGACATAAAGATTTAGATAGTAAGAATTCAATTAAAAAAATATTGCAGATTTCATAGATTCGTTAATTAGAATAACATAAATATGGCTAATAAGTATAAAATATAAATTTTTATATATAGCCTTATAAATTCAGAAGTTAATCTGAATTATATTCACGAAAGATTAATACCCCTTAAATATTTTCAAAAACCAATATATATATATATATATATATATATATATATATATATATATATATATACATATATATAATCATTTTAGAGATCCGTATTAACCATTTTAGAAAACTAATATGGATCTCTAAAATTGTTATATACATAAGAAATGTTTATTCTTCTGGTGTTTTAATTTCTATATCATTTTACACATCTATATATTAATTAAAATTGTTATACACACACACACACACACATATATATATATATATATATATATATGGATCTCTGAAATGGTTTTATATATATCCTTTTTGTTTTAATTAAAACACCAAAATAAATAAACATATCTAATTTGTTTTTTAAAATAAAAATTGCAGTCATTATAGGAAACAGTTTTAATATATTAACGAATCAATTTTCTAATTTACAAATTATGATATTTTATAAAATCGAAACAAAATGTTGATATGAAGTATTTAAAATTTTACATAGTTTTTATTGTAAACACAATAACATTTGAGTGCGATAAATGAAAAATATTTATATGTTCATATGTACATAAAATAATTTGTGGCTTGGTTTTACTTTATCTTTTTAACGAGTCAAACTAAACTATTTTAAAATAATTTAAAAAATTCTAAACAAAAACAGTATATTTTGACTTCCAAATCAAATTAAACTGATTAATTTAATTTACTCTGATTTGATTTAGCGGTTTAGATTGAATAACAAACATCTTTAATCGTTTGTGTGTGATCCTGTTTTAGCATAGATGTGCATGCGCATGGCTGGTTTAGCATCATCATTATGTGTATATTATTTGGTAAGACTAATTGTTTCTACCATACAAAACTATAAAATAAAATTTTACATGAATTTAAATTGAGATTTATATAAATATTTTCCTGCAAAAGTTTAGATGATTATAATGATAACAAATTATATTTATTTATTTATTTATTTGTCAAATATGTAATATGATAAAATTAAAATACTAATAAAAAACTCTAGTGTCTTCTCTTTTTATCTTTTCTCTCAAATTCTTTTTTCTTTACTTATTCTAAAAATTCTAATTATCTTTTTTCTTTATCTTTTCCCGCAAATATTTTTTTCTTTACTTCTTTTTTAGAGTTATTGTCAGTTAAATTACCAGCAATAGCTTATGTTTTCATTATTTTTTTTACTTTTTTATATATTTTTGTTTTCAATAAATATAAATATATATTTATTTTTGCATATTTTTATAGTTTTGTTTGTTTTTTTATAAAGTTTGATTTTTTTCGTATAAAAGTTATTATTATCCTTCTATAAGATTGATTTATAATATTATTAAAGAGGTCGATCTATTTTTTTATAGTAATTTAACTAGATTTATTTGAAAATGAACAATGTCTAGTTGTGATTTCGTATTGTCATCAAGTGGAGTATATTTTCTATTGTTATGTAAAATTCAATACACTGTCAGTATAGTTGTATTTTTACAAAAAACTATAACTTTTCGAATTGTATTTGATATTTCATGAATGTAAATTTTTCTCTTTCATCTCAAAAAAATTAAATTAAATTAAATTATAAATAGATTATATTAAAATCCTAATTCTACTACTAGTGTTATATCAAATTAATTTTATAATTTTTTTAGAGAGAAAAAATTTGAATTTTGATCTTCACTAGAAAAATATATATTTAACCAGTTAAATTATATATATATATATATATATATATATATATATAAGTAATCTGTTTCCTTATTGAGAAGATTGAAGTGTTGCAGACATTGGTGGATAATCTTTCAATATATTTTGCCATTCAAGTGAAGGAGAAAATCTAGTCTGAATAAACACATAAATTAATCTGAAAAAATCAATAATTATTAAAAGTTAATAAACAAAAATTGTCAAAATCCTTTAAAAATTTTATAGAAAAATAATAACAGTTGAAATTTTTGTTGAGCCAAGCATTTTTCAGTGGTTTTGAGAAAATTAGAATCATTGCCTAGAACAAAGTCCAATCCAATTATTATTTGTGAAATGGTGAATAAAATTCCAGGTTAATGGAAAAAGGTTCGATGTTGAAGCCTCGAGAAATAAATAAGGAGGTCCATTCCCAGTTTTTGAGCTCATTCAAAGATAAAAATCTGGAAATACTATGTCTCAAATTTAAATTAAGCTAAAATTAGAATGAAAACCCAAGACTTAATGAAAAAAGAGAGAGAGAGAGAGAGAAGTTATACCCTCTCATCACATTGCTTTCTTCCATAAATGGCAGGCAGCTGAACGAACCAAAACGACTTTGAAGAAAAAACTTCACATGCTTTGAAAGTAAGCAAGGCGCTTGTATTATGTAGTACATCTACACAGCCATAAAAGCAGGTTGCAGTACCTAACATTGTACTTTAAAAAAGACAAAAAAAAAAAAAAACTCGGACGGAGATATTCTATTTTTTGTATTTTCTCCAACAAAAACGTAATTTTACCAACTGGGGTTAAGTACTTAAAACTTCCGAACTTTAGCACTTTTTATTTTTTAAAGAAAGGCTAAACAATTTTGTAGCCATAGATAAAAGAACGCGTGCACGCGCACATATTTATAATATAAAAATAGTTAATTAGTTAAAAAATTATTTTGAACATACAAAAATTTAGAACATTGATTATGAGAATTTAATATTTTAATTTGAAATTACTTATTTAGAAAAATAAATTTTTATGTAAGTAATTTTAAGAATGTAGGATTTTTATATTTAATTGGATAGAAAATTTATTAAAAATTTAAAATAATATTTTTAATTTATACATAGTTTAAAGAAATTAATTAAATTACTATCATATTTCTAATGTAATTGCATATTTTTATTTAAGTAATTTATATAAAAAGTTTTATACAATAAAATTTATCATAGTGATCAATTCAATATGAAATATAATTATAATATATAATATTATTAAATAATAAAATTTAATAAAATATAATAATAATGATGTAATATTATAAAATATTATAATATAATAATATATTATAATATAATTAATAAATATTATTCAACTGTACCAAATAATTGCTCTTATTTTAAAAATGTATTTTATAACTATAACATACTGTTAATTCAAAATATATAGATAATAAAAATTTAAGGAAATTTAAAAATAATTTAATTATTCAATGAACTAATAGGATACTCGAGTTTTTTGATAGTTCAATGATTATTTTAATCACAATTGAATAATAATTTGTATTCCTATTTGATTTTTGCCTTAACTAAACATATAAATTAAGTTTAATAAATAAAAATATATATAAGGTTATATATGTCTATATATTACATGAATTAAGGATATATTTATCAATATATAATTATATAATTTTAAAAGTCATGAAAAAATAACTTTCTCTTCTCTTGATATGAGAAATTATTTTTTATATAAATGAGAAAGTAAAGATGGGGTCCACAACTCAATAATGTAGCTTTCTTAGGGATATAATTTTTCCAAGGTAAATCAAATATCAAAATTTAACATTTTTTAATTATTTTTCCTTTAGATTTCACTAATCAAATGACCCCTTAGAACTTTTAAATTGACAATAATGACTTTAAATTATAAATTTTAGTTATATATATATATATATATATGAAAATTTTTTTAAACTTAAAAAGATATAAAGCTTTTTTAAACTAACAATAATAAATATAATTACATATAAATTATATAATTATTATATTAATATTTATTGTAGTAATAAGTAAATCATTATATTATATTGATATATTATATTACTAATTATATAATTAATATTATATTATAAATTTTAATTAGATGGATAATTCAATTGTCCAATCATAATTGTAGTAGATTTGAATCTATCAAATGATTTGTGCAATAATATAAGGATGATTTGCAAGAATTTTTGTGAAGATAACATATATGTTGAAATAACTATGGGACAATATGCACAGTAACATGTATTTTTATAAAAAAATTTATCTCTCTCTAGTGGAAAAAAAAAAGGATGTCTTTTTCAATTCGAAAAAAATAATTTTTAATAAAATTTTACTTTGTCATGATTATCAATAAGCCCCAAGATCAAACAATATTAAATGTTAGAGTTTATTTACCATAAAATATTTTTTCACATGAGTAATTATATATAAAATTATCTAGAAATTTTCATTATCTAACACAAAAGTTCTTGTTCAAGCTAAGAAAACAACATAAGCACAAAAAATTTATACTAAAAATGTTATTTACAAAGCAATGATTTTTTTCATAAAAGTAAAATTTTACAATACATCAATTTTTTTTAAACATATTTATAAATAGAAATATACTTCTAATATTATTTTCACATTTTAATTATTGTAGTGAATATGTATATTGATGATGGGCCATAAAAACACCTTCTTATTTATTTTATTTAGTTTATCTGTTAATCTTGTATAACTCTTATTTACTTTTGATATTTGATTTTTTTATTATTTTATCTTAAATTTATTTTTTCATTCACTTACTAATAAAAAAAATCATATTTATTAAAAAATTTAATTTATATGCATTTTAAAATATTTTTTTATTATTTATAACTTTACGCGATTTATTTTCTTTTATTTATATGAATATAAAATTAAAAAATTAATTAATTTACATATCTCGTAATTATTTTAATCACGTATAATGCATGTTGAGTAAAAGCTAGTATATATAAGCATTGATGTAAGTGAAATTTTTAAATTGATTAAAATATCCTTAATTTGAAGGTTATATATGTAATTTATTATTATTATTACTATTATTATTATTATTATTATTATTGTTGTTGTTGTTGTTGTTGTTGTTATTATTATTATTATTACTATTATATAAATTTTAATATATGATAGTTTCATGTATAATTTGGAGTTGATTTCTAATAAAAGTTTGGATACAATATCAATACAAGTAGCTACAGAGGATTGGTAACATGCTGTAATAGATGTACTTTTATCTCAATAACTATATAAATTGACTAAAATGGTTAATATTCTTAAAGTAGCTAAACTTGATGATGGAAGACCATTAGAAACATGATGATGTCTTAATTGATTGATTGATGGGAGCTATTTAGTTTTAAAAATCTGCTTTTAGTTTTGTGTTGTTTGGTTTGCTTATTGTTGGCTTAGTGTATCGAGAAGGGGGTTGAATTGGTGAGAGATTAAAAATTTAAAAGAAGGTTAAGGTGTTTAGAGAGTTAAGAAGAGAAGAGAAAATAAACACAAGATGTTTATAATGGTTTGAGTATTAATAAACCCTACATCCACTCTTCAATTCTTCACAATTAGGTATTCCACTCAATTAAAATGGTGTTTTGAAGCTCACACCTAATTTTATGCAATTTGTATTTTATGGCTCATACACTACCTTTACAACTTTTGTTTTTAGGCTCACACAAAACCTCTCACAAGTATTTTGGATAGGCTTACACTTGAACCTCTTACAAGAGTTTTGGATAGGCTTACACTTCAACCTCTTACAAGAGTTTTGGAAGTTAGGCTAACTCTTAACCTACTTACAAATGTGTTTAATGTTAACACCAAACAATCAATAACACATAAAGAAGAGTAAGAAGAATGAGTAGCAAATTTGCAAGAGTTTGGTTACAATAAATGAAATTCTCTTTCATTTACCTTTGTTCGGCGGTTTATTTATAGACAACAACTATCAAAGAGACATTACTCAAAAACTATAGCAAAACCTCCAAGTTGTGTTAGACAGATTTTGCATTAAATGCATGTCAGATAGAAATTGCAATCTTGACTGGAATTTCATGGTTGTGATTTTCCAATTTACACTGAGAAATCAAAAATTACGATAGAGAACCTTGTTCTATGTTTAATAATTAGTCCAAGTGTCTTTCACCCATTAGTTATCCAAGAAATATATCTATTGTGTTTAACCAACCACTCAAAAGTCATGGTCGCGATTGAACTTCCTCTTAGATGCGACTAAGACCACACATTCCTTTTGTTTGGTGAGGAGACAATACTTTCTTGAGTCGCGGTCGCAACATATGCTTCACCTTTGCGATTTTTGATATTCCAACGGTTGTCTTGGACACTTGGCATGTTGTGGTTGTAAACTTGGTTCCCTCCTTTATTATTGTGAAATTTGCAGTCGCGACATAAGATGCGAATGCCACCACAAATTCTTCTGTGAATCAAACAAGTTTCCTTCAATTGAATCGGGGCTGTGAATTCATCTGCAAATTCTTTTGACCTAGCTCCATCCATCCTTATTGCAATGTCGCGGTCACGATTTAGGGGATACTAACCACAAATTTAGATGTTCTTCTCAAAGTTGGAGACAATGAAAAAATATCTTATAAACTGTAAAACAATACTTAAAGAAAACATTAGAACTAATCAATCTTCATTGTCAATATCAAAAGAAGCTTATGACTTAGGTTTGACCAACCTAGTCCAACACCTATAATAGTTTGATGTTTAAGAATTGCATGGATGGTGTGAAGTTGCTCTTTTTATTCATAAGTTGGGTTAGGACAATTGCCTTATGCATAATCTCTATTTTTATTTATTTTTCGTCATTGTCTACCAATTATTTTAATGATTTCCTTCTCTGTCTCTTGTAGATTGAGGAACTTGTCATCAACATAAAAGAAAATGGATTTTGCTAAAGGAATTATCATCAACTTAATTATTCAATTGGTTAGAAATATGTGTTCCCCTTTACAAGATGTAAGTATCTTAATGCAATATTCATGATCACAATCATGTATCCCATTACTTGGTTTCTCTTACAAAATTGTTTATGTTTGGAAAACTAAGTTGATGATTTTTCAACTTAGGAATAATGCATATGAATATCATATGTTGGTTTCTGCATGCTTTTCTTGGTTCTATCTATCAATTAGGCATTTCTTATTGAATCTTTATAAATGTAATCTTATCTTGAGTTGAGACTTCATGATAATAGATTTTCTCAGGTTTGCATTCATTGCTTTACCAAGCCTTCTGCCACTTTGTCTAGAATGTTTCCAATAACTGATTTGTGGTTTATTTTGCTACTTTTATTATTATTATTATTATTATTATTATTATTATTATTATTATTATTATTATTATTATTATTATTATTATCATCATCATCATCTTTTATACAACTTGGCAACTTTGTTATAACTTGATCTATAAGATAAATTTTCCTATGCCAAACCATTTGTGTCCAAGTTAGTAGTGTAACTCTTTAGTCTGTAGCTCAATGCTCTTGCCAATAACTTACTTTATTTTCTTTTCTTAAAATAAAAAATTTGCGAGGTATATGTTTACTACTACCTTTATTTTATTCTTTTATAGTTACTTGTGGCATAAGTTTTATTTTTTTTTCTCGGCCTCTAGTGTAATGCAAATAACCTTTTTGTATGTACCTATAACCCTATATTGTGTAGCTTATTATCATCCATGAATGTTTTCTTCTTAATGTTAATTGTTATAAAATTTGTAGTCGGCATTAAGAAGAGAAAACTTTTATATTATTTCAAGTGACAAATGATACATTCAGAAAGGAGGATGGTGAATTATTGATTAAGCATGGAGTACTTCCTAAGGAAAGGATGCATGCTAAGGAAACTGGAGGATGTCCTCATGCTGCAATACACAAAGATATCAGTATGAGCTTTCTAAGTTATTCAAAATAGACATACTCCATTGTGAATCTAGTAAAGGTAAACTACTATGGCATGCCTTTCGTTGCTATATATTTAAATTAGTGGCTAAAATACTCTTTAATCATAAGCTAAATATCATATTTAAAGTGACTAAAATGCTATTTGATCATAGGCTAAATATCATATTTAAAATGGCTAAAATGCTCTTTGATCATAATTTCAATGTCATTTTTAAAGAAAATGGCTGCATTTCAATATTTTATACAGTTTACTAATAATTGTAGCATTGTGTGATTTTTTATCAGGACTAACATAAGCATTCTCTTAAGAGCAAGTATGATAGTGTCCCGAAAGCATAATGCTAGCAGGGTTGTGATATTTGGTTATAACAAAGTTCTTAGATTTTTTTTTTTTTTTTTTTGTGGAGCACAAAGATTAATTAGTGTAAACATTTTATGTGTTAATGATTATATAATATTATATAGTAAATTTACTTAAAGAAATAGAAATACAACTATATTGTACTTATTGATTTATATAATGTATATTATTGATTAATATAATGTAATTTTTATCTTGCTTTGTTATCTATTGTGAATCTTATTTGTGATTTTTTCTTTTTATTAAATTATCAAATTCTCTCTCATGCATTTTTTTTTAAGTTAAATGGTATATTTATATTTTTTTTATTGCAATCATGAATCTACTTTCATCTCCAAACTTAAGGAATAAAGGTTGTCTTCAAAAAAATGACGACAGGTATTTCTAAAAGAAGAAAAACGATAGACATCCTTAAAAGTTTAGTGATACTAGGTGTCTCTAAAAGTATGAGAATGACAAGCGTCCCCTAAAAATTAAGGATGATAAGTGTCTCTAAAAGTCTTAGAATGACAAATGTCTCCACAAATATGGGAATGATAGGCATCTCTAAAAAAGTATAGGAACGATAGACATCCTCAAAATTCTAGGGACAATAGGGTTTCTAAAAGTTTAAGGGTGAAAGACGTCCCCAAAAGTGTAGGGATAATAAGCATTCTCAAAAGTCTAAGGGTGACGAACATCTCCAAGTGTCAAGACAATAAACGTCCCAAAACTCTAAGAGTGACAATTGTCCCAAGTGCATGGACAATAAGCGTTCCCAAGAATCTAGGGGAAACAGTCGACCCTTTATTGTTAGTGATGATAATTATCCCCATTTATGAGGATGACATTCATATAACTATCCTTTATAGCTTCAGGGACAAAAGCCATAAGGATAATAGTTAGTCATTCCCCTAAATTATAAGGGATGATTTTTCCAGCGTAAAGGACGATTTTAGTCGTCCCTTAAGCAATAAATTTCATAGTGTAGTCGTATCTTATTTCTATTGTGGATTATTAGATTGCATGGATGATTAGGTTATAAATAATTTTTTTGGCCTTATTCCTACCTCTATTTGTAGTATATTCATAAATAAGTTTGTTCCATATGTCATTAGGTTTATTTTTATAATTATTATTTGAATGATTTATTTGTGTTTAGGTTGTCTACCGCATAATGAGATGACTTCTAATATCAATAGTGATAGTTTAAGTTTTATTTTCATTTTCATGATTTTCACTTTCATATTTTAAATTATTTTTCATATTTAATGGGTTGTATACAACTAAATAAGTAAAATTAAGTTGTCAATATTTTTTGTATTTAGTATTTTTAATAATACTATTTTTATTGTTTATGTATTATTAATTTTTTTAATGATTTAGATTGTAAATTAAATAATATGAAAAAGAACAATAATGAGCAAATTATCAAATTGTGATGATAGATGAATAAAATTCAACACAAAGAATATACGATTAAAATATATTTTTTTTTGTAAAAGCTCAATAAAATGTTATGCTAATGACAGTGGATAATAACAGAAATTAATTTTAGCAGATGATATAACAAGTTTTTTTTTTTTTTTTAATGTAGTTTTTGTTAACATATATTTTTATAATTAATTGAAAAGTATAATGAAATTAATTGTTGCTTCTCCCAATTGAAATGAAGAGAAAGAAGAAGATCTAACCTCTAAGAAGAAAATGGATAAACCTAAATTTAAGCTGAAATAGTTTATGAATATTATGATTGTTTGATTGAGTTGGTACAATTATGTAATGAATTTTAAATTTTTCATCAGCTAAATAATAAATAATTTATGAATTATGACTTTTTAAACTCAACATGAAGTTAGTTCAAAATTTATGATAAAATTTTTTACCTTAAGTTTTTTTTTATTTATTTTTGAGTAGTTTCTTCTAAAAGAAAAAAAAGATTGTTAATATTAGCTACGGTTTCTCAAGAGCATTTTGACAAATTGCACGCTCACTAGAGCAATAGGATTATCTAGCCCACTGATTTTGTTGGCACCATTACAACTGCAAGTGTGTGTGTGTGTGTGTGTGTGTGTGTGTGTGTGTGTATATATATATATATATATTTGTGTAGACATATATACATGTGAGTGTGTGCGTGTGCATGTGTGTGTGCGTGTGTATATATATATATATATATATATATATATATATGTATGTATGTATGTATGTATGTATGTATGTATGTATGTATGTATGTATGTATGTATGTATGTATACACATATATATAATTTGGCAACTAGAGAACTCCGCTGAAAGGGGACAACTCCTTCGCTTGGCTAGTAAGCATTAAGAGTGGATGAATTTCATTGATCCGAGGGAAAAGAAGAGTTGACCAATATGGATAAGAAGCCTTGATGACCCTTAATCCCAAACCCTCAAAAGCAATAAGCTCGACTAAAAGAAGATTGGGAATGAAGATAGTTATCACGTAAGTAAGACATGGAAGGACCTTCCTTCTTTAAGGTAGAACTGAAAAAAGCTCTTAGGTTGATTCCAAACGCATGTACATATATATATATATATATATATA
>CATIWR010393835.1:0-20584 GCA_949677035.1 Omphalea diandra
TTAATTGTTATACTTGCAATGTATCTTAATGATATTTGATTCTGGATTATGCCATGAGAATTTAATTATTGTTTTTATTCACTGAGTCGCGACTCACCAAATCGCAAAATTTTTTTTCAGATACCGAAGAATAAGCATTGGACACCTTCGTGCTTTCAGTGTTACATCATTTCATATGGACCACAGGTCGTCGGCTGAATCCAAACTCTCTCTCTTCTGGTGTCTTATACATAGATGTGCATCAAGTAAATGTTTGATTGTGTGTAGGATGGATAAAACCTATATGCATATGTATTTTGAACATGAATGATATGAGTTATGTAAATGAAAATGGTCGTTACAGAAAAGGTGGTGGAAAGCTAAAAGACTCACCCACAGTAGATCATACTAGATCTAGGGAGAAAAAGACCTTATAAATGTTCTTGACATGGTTTGGGAGCCAAAAGTAGTAGATCTGAAGAGCAAATTTAAGATGGATATTTATAGAATAAGAGAAGGTTATCAAGTTTGTACAATCCCTAACCAAGTGAGTGAGTCTCTGATCAGGGTTGTACAGCCATCCAACTAGGCTGTATAGATCTCATGTTAGGTTATACATCCTTCAATTTTTGGGAAGAGGTTAGCTTCTCCTTTGTACTTTGAACTTCAAAATAACATTTGTACTTATTTTGAAAACCATATATGTAAAAGAATGACAGTACACATTCAAAGACATAATCCGAGGCTAAAATCATGTCTCTACATTAAAAGAAAATCAAAGTATTAAAGTTTGACAAAAGAAAAATGGAGATAATGTCGCCTTAAATTTTCTTAGAAATTCTTAAGCAAGCGTCCAAAAATCAAGGGGCTTTCAAATTACCTAATGAACTATATAACTGTGCAAAATATTAACCATATTTACCATACTAAAATGAAAAAAAAAAAAGAAAAATGTCCTAAAAAGAACTAAGAATGGAGTCTCTAGACTTTAATTGTCTCCACCTCTAGAGGGAGTCGCCTCAAAATCCTTAGCCTTGCTATTTGTCGCCACATACCTGTGCTTCGTGGCTGCCTGATCTAAGGTCTCAATCTTTGCCTCCACCTCCGCCAAACACCAATCCTTCTCTCTGATCTATTAGTTTATGCACTAGATCATTTCATGTTGGAAACACAAAAGTTAGGATGAATATGACACAAAACAAACAAAGCACAAATTATGACCATACATATATAAAGTGTGTCTACTGCATCATAACCCTCTTTAGGCTAGTGATCAAATTGACCATAGCCTCGGCTTGCATATGAGGAATCTATGAAAAGGAAAAGAGAGGCATTCTAAGAAGTAAAGCTAACATCAAAGTCAATGTACAAGGAAATATAGAAGAAAATGCTTAGTCTCGACTGGCTCAAATATGCAGATAGTCTAGGTGATCTACAACAACATCATAGACACAGTCAATGAAGTCATCTAAGACTCCACTAAACTTTCTGACATGAAAGCTAGGTCACTAACCATTATAAGCTTCATGCCTCTCAAAGTTTATCCATAAGCCTATTTGCAGCCATAAATAGTGGCAGCGCTAGATGTAGAAGTAGGAGTAGTAGATCTCCAAGTTACCTGTGTAGTAGTGTCACAACCCCCATGCTGCAGGACATACCCATCGTCAGATAGACATCAAGGGAATGCCTAATAGCCCCTTCAATAGACAAAGACTCCCCATGAGTGCTCCAATCATCCAGGACCTCTAGGGGATATTAGTAAAAGATAGTTGCCCTAACATATAAAATACCTAGTACCTATTAGAAAATTTTTAGAACCATTTTAGTACCTACTAGAATGTTATTGAGAACATGCAAGAACATTTGGTGTCTATTTGAAAGCTGCCAAAACCATTTCAGTACCTAATAGAAAATCATTGAAACATATAAGAACACTGGTACCCAATAGATTGCTGTTGAAATCACTTTTATGCCTACTAAAAAGCCTTTGAAACATATAAAAAAACCTAGTGCATGCTAGAAAGCTACAAACAAAAGCTTTAGTACTTGCTTGAAGAGATACTAAAGGCCTAATCCTTTAGTATCCTTATTAATGTTTACATTCCTTACATTACTTTATTGAGGCTTATTCAAAACATCATTTCTTAAATGTTGTTTCCCAAACCCCATAAAGCAAGGGGCAAATTGTAAGCTTCATATTTTAGGCCTCTAGATGCAGAGCTCGATGATGAAAATCACTAAATATATTGCCTAGAATGTAATGAAAATTACCAAAGGAATAGATAAAGGCTTTAGAAAATCTTGTCAAAGCAAAAAATCAGGTCCAAAGAAAAGCCTAAAACCAAGCCTAAGACCAAACTCAAAATTGCCTCTCAGGGTTAGTAGGTTGTATAGTCCATTAAGTAAGGTTGTATAGCTATTAATCATGGTTGTGTAGCCAAAGACAAGATTGTACAACTCTTCCTAAAACCCTAATCTTGAGAACATCCTAGAATTGGTCCACCTTTTAACCCTAGGGTTGTGTAGCCCTGACAGATGGATACACAACCTATTTTTTATTGTATAACTCATGTGCAAACCCTAATTCTAGGAGATCCATCTCACTCTGTATGATTAGATACATTTATAGTGCAACTAAAACTATTTTTAGCCTTGTGAACCCGCTCATTATCTATAAATATCCCCTCATTTGAAAAGGAGAGAGGTTTTGACAACCCTAAGGTTACACTATCAAAATCCACTCTCAAACATTCCTCAAACACAGAAACCTTAAACTCTAACTCATTTTAAGGTAGAACTAGGACTGTTCTCATAATCATTGTGCATTTCTTAATCATTTTGGAGGATATTAAACTCAAAATATGCTTTAAGGGTAATAAATCATCAAAAAAGGCATCTAGGACTCCCATGTCTTCCCCTCATCTTTTCCCCTTCTTTTCCTCACCTATCTTTAAAACTCAAAAAACAAGGGTTGTACAGCCTTGATTATAGGTTGTACAACCCTTATCTAGGCTATACAACCCCAAGATTAGGTTGTACAACCCAGTTTACCCAGCAGATAGTTTTACAAAGTTTATTTTCTTCTTCCTTCGAATTTATCCTATTTTAAACCTTTTTTGGTTGTTCTAATGTTATAGTAATATAATGGGATGAGGAATAACACTTAGGATTCCCATTCATTTCAAAATGAGAACTTGGTATGGTTTTAAAGTGGTTTTACAACCACTTTGTATGTAATACTCCATGTTATTTTACTTTTAATTCAATGATGATTTTTATTCTATTTTGTTTATTTAGGATAATGACCAAGTGAGTAACTTAAGGTTCTAATGACCTTGAGAGTCCTTTTTGTGATTGTGTTTGTGCTTGGAACACATAGCTAATGCCTTGACCTTGTATTTCTTCCTTTTCTTTGAGTTATATACTAACCCCCATCATGGTTAGTTATACCATATATGCCTAGCACTTTGTGAGCTACATAAGGGGTGGATTCATCAATCTTAAGATCCTTTCATGATGATCTAGTTTTAGGTTACTGAAAATTCTCCATCGTGCTTTGCATTGCATGTTTACGGTTTTCTTGCTCTTCATGATGCACATACTTGTATTTAAATGTTTAATGTTATCCATATGATTTGGGATGTCATACTATGGACTTAAATGCATATATAGGCACCTTTTGCATGGGAGAGATAGTAATATGTGTTATATTCATTCCTTGTGCTTTGAGTTTATTTGGTTTGTCTTTTGTTTATTTCATTTACTAACTTGTTCTCTTTATTTAGGTGTAGGTGATTATATTTGGATTAGACCATGAATTTGGCCTTGATTATTATCTTATATGACTATGAAGGATTGTGATGAATAGATGTATGGATATGCATGATATCCCTTTGGTATGATGCATGACCTCCTACCCCTTTTAAGTTAATGACTTGATTTGTTTATGTGGATTATGATTAGATGCATGCCTAAGGTTGTTAATTAGACTAATTAATAACTTGGTTAAAATATTAAAAGTGAACCAAAGATGTCCTAGTCAAATCCTAATATCCATGCCATTCAGGGGTGCTTAACCTCTTCCCCAAGCCATACCCAGTTTCCAAACCTAATCTTTGATAGGGCGAAGATGAAATGGGCCTTCTAATGGACCTAGATTAGGTTTAGATTTTACCTTCATCGGACTCTTGTCCTAACCAGAGTCGGGTGATGACTCTAAATTTTTAAGGATAATACTAATGTAAAAATCCCGCCTTGATCCCTAATGATGACTAGTTGGATAATGAGCTTTGGAATTCATGCAAGGCCTAAAAGATCCCTTATTGATCCAATGCATGACATACTTTAAGGTTATCATTAATGTGAAAACCTTCATCCTCTCAATCCCTCATTGATCAATAAAAGAATGGAGCTGCAAGCAAAATTCCACTAGTTCGAGTGAAACAAGCACTCGAGTCACTCATGAATGCTCTCACGAGTACTGTATTTAGGACATAGCAAGAAGTGTTTATATGTTTTGCCTAAAAGGTATTTTAGCAAATATTACTCACCAGGCATAGTTCTTACCATTTCTTATGGTGTATTATTTTTTTGCAACAATATTTTACTAAGGAGTTTTAAAACAAGAAAAATTATGAAAAATACCATTTTCATTAAAAACATTTTGAACTTTTTAGTTCTCTACCATGGTCATTTCTAATGTATGATATCTTTGAATATATTTCATTTTAAACACATTTTACAAAAACTATGAAGACATCAAAACAAAGTCATTATAAGGTATGAAGAGAAACTAAGTGAACCTGGAATAATCATCTACTATAATAAGTGCATAATACATGTCTTCCACACTAGGTGCTAGAGTAGGGCTAACCAAATTCGTATGTAATAATTAAAAAGGTTTAGATATGGTTACCTTATTTTTAGGTTTAAAGGAATACTTAACTTGCTTACTTATTTGACAAGCATCATATATTTTATCCTTGATGAATTTGATAATGAGAAACCCTCCCACAAAATCCTTTTTTCCTTAGAGTCTTAATTACGTCCATGCTTGCATGGTCAAGTCCTCTATAACATGTCTGTTAGACTAGGTTGTTCAAACCTAAGTCAAGACTCGCTTTTGATCTTGACAATATAGATTGAAAGGTTCTAATATCAATTTTAAGTGTTGTTTTTACAGATTTTAAGATAAAATCTTAGTGGGAGTTAAATAGAAGTGATTAGAAGCAAAAAATTCTAGGTATGAAAATCTGCCTGCAAAATTAGCGACAGTGAATTTCGAAGTGATCGCAAATTTTGAAAAAAATGTTGTTGAGATTTAAAAGTCATGAACGCAAATTTCAGTAGCGATCACAAATTTCATAAACAACATCTTCATGTTAGACAAATGATTTCACAGTGACAATCGCATTTGAAAACGAAAATAACAATTGTGAATTTGAAGTAGCGACCATGAATTTTAACATCCATTAGAATGATCCAACAACTAGTTTTTGAAGAGACCAATGGTTTCATGCCACGTGGACTAGCCGTTAGACGCAGTTCAAAATTAGTGATCGCGAATTCAATCTCGACTGCGAATTTCATTTGATGAGCATGTAATGTAAGATATGCCTAACACAACTTAGAGATTTAGGCATAGTTTCTTTGTAACATCTCTTTCATGGTTATTGCCTATAAACACACTACCAAATGGACTTAAACGCTAGAGGATAACCATTGATATGTGCCAAAACTCTTGCTAAGCTAATTCTCAACTTTAACTCTTTATTTCTTTGTACATAGTTCGGTGTGAGCTTTAAACACCTTGGCTTGGGCTTGAGAGTGAGCCCTTCTTTAGAAAACTCTTGTTTAGGTTTGAGAGTGAGCCTTATAAAACTCTTGTATAGGTTTGAGTGTTAACCTTGGAAAAACATTTGTAAGAGGTTGAAGTGTGAGCCTATACAAAACACTTGAGAGAGGTTGTTGTGTGAGCCTAGAAAACATAAGTTGTAAAGTTTGGTGTGAGCCTCAAACACTAGGTTGAATGAGCCTAGAAAACATAAGTTGTAAGGCTTGGTGTGAGCCAAAACATTAGATTAAGTGTAAGCCTTAGGAAAACACTCGTAAGGTTTGGTGTGAGCCTAAACACTAAGTTAAGTGTGAGCTTGTAAAACACTGGTGATTGAGTGAAACACCCAATTGGTGAATTAGGGAGTGAATGTAAGGTTGTTTAATACTTGAACACACTATAAAACTCTTGTGTTCATTTTTTTCCTATTATTTCTCTAATCTTTCATATTTTTTAGCTTCCTCCAAAATCAAAAGTTTAAATTTGCCACCAATTCAACCCCCTCTTCTTAGTGCAATAGGGCCAACAATTAGTATCAGAGCTAAGTCTGAATTCAAGCTTTAATTGTGTGAGAAAAGATCAACGACACAATAAGGAGTCCACTCTCACCTTAATCCCCACTTTAATGGCAATGATTATGCTCTTTGGAAGCATAAAATGGAGATCTATCTTGATAGTGATCTCATCAACTTATGGGATTATATACTCGAAGAGTGGAAGCCTCCAACATTGATGGTTGAAGGATAAGAGGTGGCAATTGTAAGAGAAGAATGGAGTGAAGCACAAAGGAAGGCAAATGGGAAGAACAAGAGAGCAATGGCTATTCTCCTAAACTCCATGTCAAGAGAAGAAATTGGAAGAATCCAACATTGCCAAATTGTACATGCCATATGGAAAGGCACTAGAAAACTATCATGAGGGCAAATTCTTGTGAAATCAAGTAGGTTGGAGATGTATGTGACAAATTAGGAGTTCTTCATGATGAAAAACCAAGGAAACGTCACCAAAATGACAAATAGACTCCCTTCTATTATCATAAACACGAAAAAGTTTGGAAGGATTCTTACTAACCATGAGGTAAATACTAAAATCCTTAAATCTCTTCCATTAGATAAATTGGTATAAGAGTATGCAGCATTCAAGAGTCCAATCCAGAGATTGGGAAAGTGCCAACCGATGCCCTCATTGCTAAGCTTCTCACTCATGAGATAGCTCTCAAGAAAGATAAAGAGATGAAGAATCTAAGAGGAAAAAGAGACAAATAGGAGAAGAAAGCTCTGGCATTCCAAACTAAAGAAGATTATTCAAGCTTAAAAAGATTATTCAAGCTCAAGTGACTCAAATGAAAGTGATGAAGAAGAAAAAAAGCTTGCCAAAATATCAAGAAGGACCAAAGAGTTGATGAAAAGGAGAAGAGAAAGAAGAATCCAAAAAAAGTCATCTTCCTATCATTATAAGGAAAAGAAGAAGAGCCTCAAGGCTACTTGAGATGGTGATTCAAGTGGTGAAGAAGAAGAAGATGAAGCAGTAAACTTTTGCCTGATGGCTTAAGAGGACTCTTTCAAAAAGGTAAGTACTTCTCCATACTTTTATGATGATTATAATGCATTTGATGATGTAGATGATGAGCTTCTTGAAGCTCTTACTTTAAGATGTGATAAATATACATTACAAATGAAAACTTACAAGAAAAAATGTTCTAAAGTAGAGGATGAATTTAAATCCTTAAATGATCTTATAAGTGAGTTGAGGACTTCTAATGAAGAACTCAGCAAGTTTTTAGAAAGTCTTACTAAGTCTTTATCCTCTTTTAACTCCTTGAGAAAGGAAAATGATTCTTTAAAAGATGAATTTATAAAACTTAGAAACTCTATCTTTAAATTTCATAAGGGGAAGAAAGCTTTGGATACACTTATTATATCTCAAAGACCTCTTTTAGTTAGACATGGTCTAGGCTTCAATGAAGCCTTTTCATCTACTTCTTCACTCACTACATTAATTAGAGCATTAACACCTGAAACTTTAAGTATTGAGGTCATGGGAGAAAAGAGATGTTCCTAGCACCAAGGCATTTATGCCTAATGGCAAAGGAAAGGCTCCCCAAGGCTCAAAGAGAAAATTATGCTTACATTTATAATGATAAGCATGCTCAAACAGACAAACGCAAAAAATTCTCTTCAACTTCTAATCACTTATGCACTTGCATATATTCTCACCACCTAAGTATGAGAAAGTCCCCCTACTCATACTAAGGTTGTGCATAGGAGAAAGACACATAAGTATAAACTCTAATACCACTATTGCATGAAGTATGGACACATCAATCTATTTTGCCAAATTAGGAATGCACATCTCAAATTGGAGGACCCTTCTAAGACTAACCTTCAAGGACCTAAGTATGCTTAGGTACCAAAACAAAGTGTTTGATATTGTAGGATGGGGACTCCTTCACCAAATTTTCATCATGGAAAATCTAAAGGTGAATGGAGATTGTTAATGAAGAAGGGATAAACTTGTAATGTATTCCTTATCCCTTATGTTTTTAACCTAATATATTTATGCATACTTTTAAGGGGAGTTTTATTGCTTGATATATCTATGTTATGACACGTTTGATTTGACTTGATTGATTGTTTGATGAATTGAATCAATTCATTTTGCATTTAAGGTTTTCTACATTTCAAATGTTCAAATCAATCATAAAAAATCATATACTTTATACTAGGGTCATATATGGAAATTCTTAAATTTCTAGCCCTAGTTTGTGTGTTCAAGCATCTTTAAATGTTTGAATTATTTTGCATTTCTATTTTTTTATATAAAATTTTCGTGCAATTTGTGTTTCATCCATTTATCTGTTTATGTGACATAGTGTGATCAATTGTCCAAAATTACTTATGTTTACTATTCTAATTTGAGTTTGCAAAATTGACAAGTTTGTGGTCTTTCCATTTCATATTCCCCATTCTCTCTCTTATTCCCTCCTATTTGCTTTCTTTTTGATTTTGACAAAAGAGGAGAGATATTTGATTGAATATATAAAAAGGGAACTTACAAAAAGGGGGGAGAGAAAATTGAACTATTTTTGCAATAAGCTAAGGCAATGATCTTATTAGAATAACTAAGGGGGAGTATAGATTGAGGGGGAGTAATTTCATACTTATGATTTGAATCACTTCACAATCATTCTCATAGAAGCGTGCATAATTTATTCTTTATCCTTGCGTATTCAATCTAGATTGTCAAAATCAAAAGGAGGGAAATTGTTAGACTAGGTTATTCAAACCTAAGTCAAACTCTCTTTTGATCTTGACAATATAGATTGAAAGATTCTAATATCAATTTTGAGTACTGTTTTTGCATATATTAAGACAGAATCTTATTGAGAGTTGAATATAAGTGATTAAAAGCAAAAAACTCTAAGTATGAAAATCTATCTTCGAAACTGGGATTCGTGAATTTCGAAGTGATCGAGAATTTTGAAAAAGTGTTGTTGAGATTCAAAAGTTGCAATCACAAAGTTTAATAGTGGCCACAAATTTTAGAAACAACAACTCTATGTTAGACAAATGATTTCACAGTGACAATTACGCCCAAAAAGTAAAATATCGACTGTGAATTTGAAGTAGCGACCGTGAATTTTAAGATCCATTAGAAATATTCAATGGCTAGTTTTTGGAGAGACCAATGGTTTATGCCACGTGGACTAGCTGTTAGACACAATTCAAAATTAGCGATCGCGAATTCAGTCTCAGCCGAGAATTTTGTTTGATGAGCATTTAATGCAAAATATGTCTAGCACAACTTAGAGATTTAGGCATAGCTTCTTTGTAATGTCTATTTGGTGGTTATTGCCTATAAACACACCACCAAATGGACTTGAACGCAAGAGGATAAGCATTGATAAGTGCTAAAACTCTTGCTAAGTTAATTCTTAACTTTAACTCTTTATTTCTTTACACATAGTTTGGTGTCAGCTTTAAACACTTTGGATTGGGTTTGGGAGTGAGCCTTTATTAGAAAACTCTTGTTTATGCTTGAAAGTGAGCCTTAGAAAACTCTTGTATAGGTTTGAGAGTGAACCTTAGAAAAATCTTGTATAGGTTTGAGTGTTAACCTTGGGAAAACACTCATAAGAGGTTGAAGTGTGAGCGTATACAAAACACTTGAGAGAGATTATTGAGTGAGCCTAGAAAACAAAAGTTGCACGGTTTGTTGTAAGCCTAAAACACCAGGTTGAGTGTGAGTCTTAGTAAAACACTTGTAAGGTTTGGTGTCAACCTAAACACTAAGTTGAGTGTGAGCTTGCAAAACACTAGTGATTGAGTGAAACACCCAATTGATGAATTGGAGAGTGGGGAGTGGATTTAGTGTTGGTCAATACATGAACCACTATAAAAACTCTTGTGTTCATTCTTCTCCTACTCTTTCTCTAATGTTTAATATTTTTGAGCTTCCTCCAAAATCAAAAGTTCAAATTTGCCATCAATTCAACCCCTCCCCCTTCCCCCCTTCTTAGTGTAACAGGGCCAACAATGTCAAATCTCTATTAATTTCAATAACAAAACACTTGACACTCTTATTAGTCATAAAATTTAAATCAATCAAATAAATATTTTACTCTCTTACTAGTAAATAATAATTTATTATCACTCATTCTTGACACATAACATGCTTAGTGTTAAACATAACTTTAAGTCCTTTGTCACACAATTAACTTTCATTTTATCTATTTAGATGACTTTGCCTTTACCATTGTCCCCAAATATGATGCTTTCATTGCTATCATTTCTTTATAGTGAAGAAAAGTTTTTTACATTTCTAGACATATATCTTAAGAACTCATTATTTAGGTGTCATTCATCTTTCTATGTGGCAGATTGAGGGTACATCCATCAAGTAATTCACCTTATTTTTGTTTTTTATCTTATAATGATCAACAATATGGTCACACATACCATAATAAAAGTGATCACAATCAATTGTAAGTCTAGTCTTATATGATGTAAGAGTGGGAGTATACATTCTCCTAAGTATCTTCTCACATTTAATGACTTTTAACTATGATTTATATTTAATGTCAATTAGTTAGGAAGCTTAAAATGTCGCATATAAGGATAATAAAAAAAGATTAAAATGGATTGAGTACAAACTTAATAGAAAAGATGCATTCAAGTATTGGTGACTTAATTACAATTACTTGATTAGTGTAAAGACCAAAATGGATTTTGGCCCATTGAACTTCCCAAATTAGGGTAATGATTTTAAAGTTTCTTATACACATGAATGCTGAAGTGGCCATCTACAAGACTTCTATAACATATAAGGGAATTAACATCCCTTGGCTACCACAGTTCCATCTTCTAAAAGGCCATTCAACAATAACAAACATTTATAGAGCTTTTAGGATTCTTTTCCATTGTTTTTGTAGATAGAATTAGAGGATAGGCATGTGGATAGTTGTGATTTTATGCAATTCAATTGATTTTAGTGTAAATGGAGACTAGAAATAAACATAATGTATGATTCATGAACTTCTAAGTAGGCATAATCATATCATGTATCAAAGATATCCTTGGATGGGAATCAATTTGTAAAAATTTTAATTTTTATTGTGTTTATTTTTGTGTGTAATCAAACTAATTAATTCTCAATAATTGTATTAAAGTCACCTTTTATTTCATAATATGATTTAATTCATGATTAAAGTGTTATTGATTTCAATATTATGAATTGATTATGTACCATGTTTGATTTTTCAAGCTTTAATCTTAACTATACAAATTTTAATTTTGATTTTGTAAATCTAATTAGTAATCTGTTTGAGAATCTAAATCACCATGGAAGGGTTCCATGGACATTCCTAAGATTTTGAATATCCTAGGTGTATATGGCTAGCTTGTTATTGATAGCAATTATTGTTTGTCTTTCTCTAGACATCGTGGTGGCCATTTGTGTTGGACTAGGATGGTAAATCCTAAGTCTTAAACCACTTTTGATCTTAACAAAGGAGATTAATCAATTCTAATGATTCAATTAAGTGTTGTTTTATAGTTTTTAGTTAGTATCTAAATTTGAAATTGGATGAAGTCTACAATCTCCAAAGAAAGCAAAGTGCCTCCTAATTTGTGACTGCAACTTTATAAATTGCGACCGCGAACTAGACTAAGGCATGTTGACAAATTGGACAGATGGATTCACGTGCCACTTCTCTATTGCGACCAATTCAAAGAAAAGAGAGACAAAGTCACAAACGAATTCACAATAAGTGTCACGCCTCATTCGCAATTGCGAATTTTGAAGTAACTCAAGAAGGAATCAAGTCCACAACTACAACATGACAAGTGTCCCAGGTGAGTGTTGGAAGACAAAAATCATAATGGCAACTTGTTGGTAGTGACCGCGAATCATGAAGAGGAAGATGAACATTTTGACAGACGAATTTGCATTTTGAGTTGCGGCCTGTACAAGGGAAATCGCAACCGCTACTTTTATGAGTGGGTGAAAGGCAATGACTATATTTTCCTGGTGAACCAATGGCAAGATGACATGTGGACTAGTCGTTAAACACAAATGGGGTTTTCCACTGCAAGTTTTAGCTCCCGTATGGAAATTGAAAAATCACGACTGCGAAAGAATAGTTGCGACCACAAATGAAGCCTAACAAGCATTTAATGCAAAAATCTGTCTAGCATACTTTAAAGATTTGCCACTAGTTTTATTACAACGTCTCTTTGGTCAATAGAGGCTATAAATACCTCACCAAACAGATGTAAATACAAGAGAATTATTTAATTTGTAACCCAAACTCTTGCAATTTTGCTACTCAATTATCTTATCTTTTTTAGGTGATTGTTTGGTGTGAGCATAAACACTATTTGTAAAGGTTGTAGTGTGAGCCTATAAAAAACACTAAAAGAAGTTGTTGTGTGAGCCTTAAAGACACAAGTGTATAAGTTGTTATGTGAGCTCAAAAATGCAAGTGCAAAGGTTATTGTGTGAGCCTTCAAGACACAAGTGTAAAAGTTTGGTGTGAGCTTAAAAACACCATTGAAAGATAGTGGAACACCCAATTGCTGAAAATTGGGGAGTGGATGTAAATATGCCTCTAGCTTAAGTAAGCCAATTAAATCACTGCATCAATCCAAAAGGAGAATGGTGTCATGCATCATAGTATAAGGATTATCATGCATATCTTTGCATCCATTCAAGTATAATCATCTCAAAGGGAGAGGGTTCATGCATCATAGTATAGGGATTATCATGCATATCCATACATCCATTCAAGTATAATTATCTTAAAAGGAGAGGGGGTCATGCATCATGTCATAAGGATTATCATGCATATCCATACATCCATTCATCACATGCATACAACATCATCCATGACAATCAAAGATGGCCATTGAAACCATTATTCATGGTCTAACACAAGTGAGAACACCTATACTTAAAATGAAAGAAAGAGTTAGTAAATGAAAGAAGCATAAAGCTAACTAAATAAAATTAAAGCACAAAGAAGAAAAATAACATGTATTACCATCTCTCCTATGCAAAGGTACTTAAGTAAGCATCTAAGTCCATAATATCACATCCTAACATCACATGGAAAGCTTTAAAACATTATAGCATAAGTATATACTTTATGAAGAGTAAAAAACCATAAACATGCAAATTAAAGCATAATGGAAGATCTTTGATGGCCTTAGGTTAAATCACTTCCAAAGAGATTCGAGGGTTGATGAACCCTCTCTTTTGCTGCTTTTAAAAAAGCTAGGCATCCACAAGCATTGCTAACCATCATAAAGGTTAGAATGCCACTAGCAAAAAGGATGATTGCAAGGCTAAAATACTATTCACTTATTATAATCATAAGTATAATCATAGGAAGAGATCTCGAGATATTTGGAACACTAAGTCCCTCACTTAGTCACTGTCGTGAAGTAATCATACCAAAAGCATAATCATCAATAAACCAAAATGGAAGAATAATAATGAAACATTAGAACCACTTTAAAACCTATAAAAACTCCATTTTTGAAATGAATAGGGGTCTTAGGCCATTGGGCCTCATCTTATTATGTCATTGTACTCATGAAGGACCATAGAAAGTTGCATTAAAAATAAGAAATCTAAGAAGAGAAAAGAAAATTTTCTATAAAACTGGTGTAGGAGAATAGGGTTATACAACCCATTATAGGGGTTGTACAGCCCAGTTCTTGGGCTATACAAACTATATTCAAGTCTCTATAGCTTTAGATTCCTGGGTTTTTTAAAAATAGAAAGAAAAGAAGGAAAGGCAAAGGGGGTTCCTTAAGATGCCTTTAAGTGTTCTCTTGCCCTCAAAGGCTTTTAAGTTTAATACTTTCCTTCAAAATAGTTAAAGAATGCATAAAATATAAAGATTTAAGCCTTGTTCTACCTTGGAAATGAGTTAGGATTTTATGCTAACTGGTGTTTAAGAGTAAATTTTGGCAGAGTAACTTTAGGGTTGTCCAAGCCTCCCCCTCTTCAAATGGGAGGGGTATTTAGAGGTGATAGATGAGTGCATTGAACCGTAAATGGTTTTGTTTGTAACTTATCTACATCTAATGATAGAAAAGGAGATGGATCTCTTAGAATTAGGTTTGCACATGGGTTGTACAATAAATAATGTGTTGTACGTCCATTTGTCAAGGCTATACAGCCCCAGGGTTAAAGGAGGGATCAATTCCAAATGGTTTTAAGGGTTAGGGTATAAGAAAGGGTTGTATAACCCTAGATGTTGACTATATAACCCTGGTTACTTGACTATACAACCTTGTTTAATGGGTTGTACAACCCATTTACTTAAGGTTGCATATTAAACTTTAATTGAGGGCTTCATTTTGAGCTTTCAATCTTAGGCTTAGCTTTGGGCATTTTCAAGGTTTCTTAGGGCTTTCATCTCTTCTTTTGGCAATTACCCCTGTATTATGAAGATGTATTTAGTGATTTTCACCATCGAGCTTTACATCCATAGGCCTAAAATTTAATGCTTACACCCTTATCTACAATAAAAGTTCCAAAACAAGTGCATATACTTCATACTTGACCATGTTGTTGGTTACATTAAAGTTAAGCTTTTTAGCCACAAGAAAAAGTTATCCTTCTAACAATATCAAAAGCACTCCCATACCTACTCCTTTCTTATTTACTGCATCATCAAAATACATTCGCCAGCCCAAGGGCTCGATCACTCTTAACCCTTCATCGGGTAACTATGGAAGTTTTATTTCTCTTTATTTAAGAGGGTGTTATGCCAAATATTTTGCAATTGCCCGATCCTTAATCACCTTTTTAGTTACATACTTAATGTCAAATTTCATCAATAGTGTCAACCATTTCGCTAATTTTCCAATATGAGAAGGCACTTTATATAAGTACTTGATTGGATCAAGCTTTGACACAACCTCGATTGAAAATGACTAAAAAAATGCCTTAACTTCTCCATGGTCCATACCAATGCTACACAGGTCTTCATCACCTAATTATACTTCTCTTCATAAGAAAAAAAGTTTCTTGCTAAGATAGTACATGATATGATCATTTCTTATTTCATCTTCTCGAGCTAACATTAGCTTTAGAAACTTTCTTATACAATTAGATACAAGATTAAATGCTTCCTGAGCTTCTGCAATTGTATTACTAGTGGTTTGATCATATACTCGTTTATCCTCTTGATGGCCTTATAACACTACTCATTCCACTTCACTAATTGATCCTTCCTTAATAACTTGAATTTTGGTCATAGATAATGGTAAGCCTTACTATAAACCTACTAATGTATTGTAATTGATGTAGAAGCCTCATAATTCTTTATCTTTTTTAGGTGCAGGCATGAACTAAATAGCCTTCACCTTATTTATGTCCATTTTAATGCCATTCTCACTCACTACATGTCCTAATAGTTTTTCAGATATAATCCCCAAACATATATTTCTTAGGGTTCAATCTCAAGTTATATTCATCAAACCTCTTTAAAAACTTCTCCAGGGCTTCAAAATGTCTTTCTCTTGTCTCATGCATTGCCATCATGTCATTTACATATACTTTCAATTCCTTATGGATTAAGTTGTGAACTAAGGCAATCACCATTTGTTGATATGTTTCACCTGCATTCTTTAACCCAAATGGCATCACCTTATAATAGTATGTCCCCAACTCTGTGATGATAGTTATCTTAACCTTAATTTTGATAGCCATGTGGATCTAGTTATAGCTAGAAAATCCATCCATAAAGGAGTACATAACACATATCGCAACACTATCTACTAACACATAAATATGAGGCAAAAGCAAATCATCTTTAGGGAAAGCTTTATTCAAATTCTTATAGTCCACACATCCTTGCTCTCCTATCTTTCTTCGATACATACATTATATTAGCTAGCTATTCAGGATAATCAACTATTTTTAGGAACTTAGCATTCAACTGGTTTGCCACTTCTTCTTTGACTAGTTAAGCCCACTTAGGTTTCACCCTTTAAAGTTTCTACTTCACCAGTCTCATAGATGAATAGGTCAGAATTCTATATTTAGTAATTCATCTATTAACCCCTGGCATATCCTCATATGTCCAAGCAAAGACCCTTTAGCACTTTTTGAGCAACTATTTGAACTTGTGTGATTCTTTTAGTGTGATGTCACTAGCAATGAGTAAGATTCTTCAATTTTCTTGTGTGCCAAGATTAAATGCAGTGGCTTGCATAACTTTACTATTAAATATGTTAATGAAATGATGTATGTTATACATACTACCATCAGGGAACACATTATACAAGTAAATAAATTCTCCATTCATTGTTTTGAACTTGAAAATAAATACATCATCATCTTCAAAAAAGACTATAAATAATAATATTAGTAGTCACATGAAAAGCAGCTTCATTTGGTGGGTTAGCAGGAGTTTCATCTATTAGAGCCTTTTCTCTTCCCCCTTTTTTTCCCTTGTTAATCGTTACATTAAGATCATCACCTTATTCATAACTATCTCTTTCCCTACCTCTATACCAATCACTGCTTTTACTATCCCTTCATGGTCTCATTCCACCTTATTCTCTTTCAATTCAATATTCACGAAACTCTCCGAGAGAGTCACCCTTTCCAAATATGTCTGCTTAATTCTAAAGTCCTTACCTTGAACTTCCTTTCCATTACCCACATCTTCAATGAGAGTCACAATCATATGCTCAATATCCACCAGACTCACCCCAATGTATGAACCTTTAGCAAATTTGCATAGTCCTATATCCTCCTATTTTAGGTCCATAAATGGCGCATCTTGGCTTACTATATCAGCTTTCCCATTTATAAAATCCTCACCTGTGATTCACATGTGTTATTCTAGCCAGTATTGCTCTTTTTCTTCTTCTTAGAGTTTCTTATTAATATTCAATGGCTATATGATTTGAGGGCCATATAAAACTACTAACAAACCCAACTATTGGTTGTCCTCTGTCTTCATAAACTATATGCCTTTCTTCCTCCTCTTCTTGTTCTTCTTCCTATCCACCTCTTTTGATGAATCTTAATAATTCCAATAATCTATTAAACCTTTAGATTCCAAGTCTTGCTTTAATGAACACAAACATATTTAAGAGCTAACCTTTGTCTAAGTTATTTATGTTAATTTTTGCAGATATATCAATTCGTTGAACTATGATGATTGGAGAAAGAGTTAAGTATCAAGAGAGTAAAGATCAAGTAAAGTAAGCTTGACAGTCCAGTAGGTGTTGCCATTATCTAATAGGACTCTGGCAATGGGGGCCGAAGGAACTTACTAAGCATTTGAATATCACCCTAGCATGAGCAAAGTTTCTAGATCTTACAACAGATGTTGTCCTCTATTACAACAGACATTGGATAACTTAAACACATGAGTTATGCATATTGAACTTTGCAATAAGCATTGCAATTTTACAATGGACTTTATTTTTTATCTCTCAATAGGCAATGCATTTTTGCAATAGGTGTAGGACTAAGTGACCTGAATTAAGCAAAACTCTCAAGATATCAAAATGGGCATTGGATCTAACCAATAGGTGCTAGAAAAGCTCCCTAGATTGAGCTAAAGTTTCTAACAAGGCACACTCAATAATGCAATAGTCGTCAAAGATGTTCAACGGGTATTTGAAGTTCACCAACAACCATTGAAGTACTATTGAAGATCTTGGAAAACAGAGCATCAAGTTCACAGCTTTGTGGAAATCTATAATAGGCATTATTCATACTCTAACAAGGATTGATATTGAAGCTCAATAGGTCTTTAGAATATCCAACAACAATTAAAGTTAATTGAATAAATAAATGAGAAAGTCAAAGGAAGAATATTGAGATAAACTTCTCTCTAACAGCTAGTCCCAACAGGTGTTTCGTTAGTACCAATGACTGTTAAAGTTGTATTTTGTTTGACAACCATCTATTTTTTATGAAATCAATAATGGTTGATGACTCAACAATAGGCATGAAGAATTCCCAATGGGTGTTAAGTGTCTATAACTATAATATGAAGTGACAGCTTTCTATTTAGTGATTAGTTCTTTGTTTCAACCTATAAAAGGAACTGCTCTCAACATAAACAAAGAGAGAACCATTTCATTAAGTGAGTATTCTATTATGAAAGCTATTTTCATATCAAAAGGGTGAACCAAGTGTGATCTAGCAACCAAGAGAAGTTCATTGTTTAAAGTTTGTAAACATCATCTTCAAAATAGACTTTGAAGAATAAGCTTTCTAGATATTCTTTCAATACTCTTAACTAGATCAAGCATATTTTGTGATTGTACTTGAAAGTATTTTATTGCTTGAGTGAGAGAGTTATCCTTATCCTTAAATTTGTATTTTGGTTGAGGAATCCCTCAGTTATAAGATCTTAAAAATCATACTTTATGAAAGCCTTAAGGTAGTAACTGGAAACTACTTTAAGATAAGGTTTTAGTAGCACTCGTAAGTCTACTTGTAATAGTTTAGTAGTGCCCAGACACTAATCTTGTAAAGGCTATTGATATCACCTTAAGCTTCCCAACTAGTTAAGGCTCTGTTGGACTAGGGTAGTTAACCCTAAGTATTAGACCTCTTTTGATCTTGACAATGGAGATTGATCAATTCTAATGTTTCAATTTAGTGTTGTTTTGCAATTTTTTGTTAGCCTTTAAGTTAGAAGTTGGATAGAGATCTTAGTCTTCAAAGAATGTAAAAAGACTTATAAATCGCGACTGTAATCTAAGATTCGTTACTGCGATCCATGAGAAGACTTGCTAGAAACTCAGACAGACACAATTGTGGAGTCATTCTCGGCCGCGACTCATCCAAAAGAAGAACTCTAAAAGTGACAGACGAATTCATGGTCTAAAGCTTGCCTCAATCGCGACTGTGAATTTCGAACTAACTCAAGATGCAATCAAGTCCACAATCACAGTTTGATAAGTGTCCCAGGTAACCATTGGAAGTCAAAAATCATTATAGGAACTTATTGGTAGTGACCGCGAACCCAAAAGAAGAAGATGAACACTTTTTGCAAAGGAATTTGCATCCATAGTTGTGTCATGTACAAAAGAAATCGTGACCGCTACTTTTAAGAGCAGGTGAAAGGCAACGGCTATGGATGGGTACCTAACAAAAGGTAACTTACTATTGAAGTCGTGACCCCTAAAGACCCAAGTATGTTTGGGTACCTAAGAAAAGGTTACTTACAATTGATGTATAGGGGAATGTGGCAACCACCAAATCAAGCTATTAGTATGTGGATAGTGCGTGTTCCAAGCACATGGCTGGAGATAGAAAGCTATTCATGGCATTGAAAGAAAAAGAAGGTGGAGATGTCACATTTGGTAACAATGCCAAGGGTAAGGTAATTGGCATTAGAACCATTGGTAAGAATGGATGCTCTTTAATTGATAATGTTCTTTTAGTTAGTGGCTTACAACATAATTTGTTAAGTGTAAGTCAATTGTGTGACAAAGGTAATAAGGTCACCTTTGATCCTAGAGAATGTCGAGTCACCACTTTAGTGGATGATAAGGTTATTTTCAAAGGTGAAAGGAAAGCCAATACCTACTCAATTGACTTAGACAACTTGGCTCTCCAATCTTTTAAGTGTCATATGTCTTTCAGCAATGAAGCTTGGTTATGGCATAGAAGGCTTGGGCATGCAAGCATGGATCTTCTTCAAAGCTTATCCAAAGGAAAGTTAGTGGAAGGACTTCCCAAGCTAAACTTCTCCAAAGACAAGATATGTGGTCCATGCCAAATGGGGAAGCAACACTATGCCTGTCACAAAGCCAAAAATGTTGTAAGTACATCTAGACCACTTCAACTTATCCATATGGACTTGATAGGACCTACTAGAAGTGCTAGCTTAGGTGGAAAGCATTATGCACTAGTCCTTATAGATGACTACTCTAGGTTCACTTTGGTATCTTTTCTAGCTTATAAGAATGATTCATTTGATGCTTTCAAAAGTTTTACAAAAAGAGTTCAAAATGAAAAAGGTTACTTCATATCTTCTATTAGAAGTGACCATGGAAAGGAATTTCAAAATGAGTCATTTGAAAACTATTATTTAGAGAATAGAGTTTTTCATAATTTTTCAACTACTAGAACATCACAACAAAATGGTGTTGTAGAGAGGAAAAATAGAACTTTGGTAGAAATGGCTAGAACAATGCTCAATGAGTATTCCTTACCAAATTACTTTTGGACCAAAGCCATTAATACCTCATTTTATATCGCAAGCAGACTTTTCAAAAGACT
>CATIWR010393881.1:0-11179 GCA_949677035.1 Omphalea diandra
TTGACCAATCATAATGTTTCCTTAGTTTTCCTATTTAGTTTAGGATTGCCTTTTCCTTATTACATTAGGAAATATTGAATTATGTTAGGGAATGTAAACCAAATCCTAATTGGTTTTGGATTAAGCATTATAAGGCTATAAATAGCCCTCATATTCTTCCAAATGGAATGAATTCAATCAATATTATTATTGTTAGCAATTTTGCTCGTGAGATTAAATTCTCTTCTTGAGTTCTTAAGTGGACTTGGTGAGATTATTGAGTGAAGGCTTAATAATTTCACAAACTTGTTAATTCTGATCTTAAATTGGCTTGGTTAATTTAAGGTTTGAGTTAGCACAACTTTGAATCTTTATAACTTAGGTTGCTAAAAACAAGTTTTCTAGAGGTCTAGTTAGGATTTGAAGATCAAAACTCTGATACTTGGTTTGATAGATTTTGGGCAACTATTCTTTAGCATACGGGTAAGGATCAATCCAACCTTGTTCATATCACTAACCCTATTACACTTTATGTTTAAGGTTAACAAATAACCTTATAAGAGCTTTTACACACTTAAGGCTCACTTTAAAATCCAAAACCCTGTGTTTAAGGCTAACACTTAATATTTTACAAGCAATGAATACCATTAACAAGCAAAGTACATAAGTAATAAAAAGAAAAAGGATTGAGAAATCAATTTGTAATAGTTTGGGTATAATAAATGTAAGTTCTTTTGCATTCAAGGTCATTTAGTGGAGTATTTATAAATTCCAACCACCCAAGTGTTGTTACTAAGGAAACTATGTGTAAATCTCTATGATTTGGTAGGCAATTCTACATTAAATGCTTATCAGATAGATTTTACAATCGATATCACATGATGGTGATTGTGATATGCTTTTCATGCCAAGAATCACCCATTTTATGCTTAATATATTTAAATGTGTGTTTTTTGTTCGAATCGGCAGAATCTTGCTTGTGACTCAACCCTTTATCGATTAATAGAGGATTGAAAGGATGAGGGTCTTTATATTAGTAATGACTTTAAGATAACCCATGTGCTTGGATTAATAAGAGATCCTTTTAGGCCATGCATTTTCAAAGCTCCAAATCCAAAATGATGCTCATCGAGCGACCAAAATGGGGGATAATACATTCGTACCCTTTATAGGAAATGTGGAGTCTCTACCCAACCCTGATCAGGATAAGAATTCGAGGAAGGAAAAATATAAACCTAATCCAACTAAATTAGAAGGTCCATTTCATCTTCCCCCCCATCATAGATCAGGTTTAAAAATTAGGTATGAATTAAGAAATAGGTTAGGCACCCCAAACTACTTTGATATTAGGATACAACCTTCAAGCATCTTTGGCTTGCTCTTAATATTTTAATCGAGTTATTGATTAGTTCAATTAACACCCATAAATATATATCTAAGCATGATCCATTTAAACAAATCAAGTCACCAACTCCAAGGGGAAGGGATTATGCATCATGGTAAATGGGTTTCATATACTTCATCATCCACACATAACATGCTAGAGAGGGAAGGAAGATCATGTGATATGGCATAGGGGTTATCATGCATTCATCCATACATTCATCGACACCACAATCATTCACAAACATATAAGATGATAGTCAAGATAACATTCATGATCTAACACTAATAAAAATACCAAAAGCAAATGGAAGATAATAAGTTAGTAATCAAATGATGAAAAACAAATAAAAGAAACTAAAGGAAAAGTAAATAAAGTCCCTAGTAACCATCTTACCATACCTTCAAAGTCAAGGTCCCTTAACATTCATCTAATGTCCATGGTAACATATCTTAACATCATAAATTAGTATAAAAAACATAATGAAGTTGCATGAATAACAAACAACCAAAGGGATAAATATGCAATGCAAAGCATACTTAGAGGATCTTGAATGGCCTAAGGCAAAGATTTCCCCAAATGAGATTCTAGGGTTGGTGAACCTCCCTTATATTGTTCATAAGAGTTAAAACATCCATAGCACAACTAACTATTACATCAGTTAGAATGGTTAATCAAGGAGGGGGATTGAAGAAGTAAAAACATTATTCACATGGTTAGAACATAAACTCCCAACATAGGGTGAGCTCTCAAGGTCAATGGAACCTTAAGTTTCTATCTTTATCATAGTCTTGAGATTATTAAAACAAAATCTAAACATCTCTTTGAAATCAAATGAAAGATCCTAAGAGCTTTTTGATATGATATGCAATAAAAACCATGTAAAACCTAACTAAGACTATTTTTGAAGTGAATAAGGGTTTTGGGTCGTTAAACCTAGCCTTATTCTACCACTGAAGTCATAGAATATCATTTAAAAATGTGTCAAAAAGAAAAAAATCTAATAGAGAGAAAGAAAATAAACTTTATAAAAATTGTTTACTAGGAAAACTGGGATATGCAACCAAATTTTAGGGCTATACAACCTACCACGTTGGCTTTACACCTCATATTTTCTAAATTTTATAAAATAAAAGAATAAAAGAAGGGGAAGCAAAAGAAGGGGATTGGGGGAGAGTCCTACATGATTTATGATGGAATCCTTGCATTCAAAGGCACACAATGGGTCTAATATCTACCAAAATACTTAGGGAATGCACAATATGAAGAGATTAGGTGTAATTCTACCTTGGTATGAGTTAGGATAAGTTAGGGTTTAGGTTTTTTATGTTTGAGGGATGTTTTAATAGTGGATTTTGGCAGAGTAGCCTTAAGGTTGTCTAATCCTTTATCCTTTTCAAATGAGAGGGGCATTTTATAGGTTAGGATGAGTGCACTATACCTTAAATTGGTTTTGATTGCACCATGGATGCATCTACTCATAGAGAGGGAGATGAATCTCCTAAAATTAGGGTTTGCTTATAGGTTGTATAGCTAGGATAGTCTTGTACATCCATCTGTTAGGGTTGTACAACCATAGGGTTTAAAAGGAGACCACTTCCAAAATATTTTACAGACTAGGGCTTCACGATGGGTTTTACAACCCTATACTAGGATTTATAACCCAACTTGGTGGGATGTACAACTTTTCTTTTTAGGTTGTACAATCCAAGAACCCTGGCAGGTAATTTTGGGCTCATCTTAGGTTTGGTATTAGGCTTTATTTTGGGCTTCTCTAAGGTTTCCTAGGGCCTTTTTACTTTTTCTTTGCTAATTTCCCTTACATTATGGAGAATACATTCAGTGACTTTCAACATTAGGTGTTGCATTTAAAGGTTAAAAATCAAATGCTTACAGTTTGCCCTTACTTTGTGTGGCTTGAAAAGCAACATTTGATAAATGACTGTTTGAACTAGTCTTAGCAAAGCTTAGTGAAGTATGTAAGCATTAGTAAGGATATCCAAGGATTCAAGTCTTTAATAACTCCTTGAGTAATTATTAAAGTAGTTTTGGTAGCTCTCTAGCAGGTACTAAGTGTTTTGATAACTCTTTAATAGCTTTTCTAGTAGGTACTGAAGTGGTTCTGATAGCTTTTTAGCGTGTTCCAGGTGCTTTGATAGTTCTTCAATAGTTTTATAGTAGGTGTTGAAGCAATTATGACAACTCTCTTGCATGTACTAGGTGTTTTTACAATTCTTCAACAGCTTTCTAACTAGTATTGAAGTTATTCTAATAGCTTTTTTTGCATGTTCCAGGCATTTTGATGATTCTTTAGTAACTTTCTAGTAGGTATTGAAGTGATTATGGTAACTCTCTAGCAAATGTCAGGTGGTTGATATCAGGTAACTGACCTCTTATAGTCATTATTGCTTTTAAATTTCTCTATATGTGCTTCAGTCTTTTTAACTTATTATTCTATCTTAGGGATGCCCCTTGGGTGCTTCTTGCATCATTTGGGCCTTTATAGCTTTTATAAAACTGAGTCCATATCCTTGTAGCCCTTCTAGCAGTCATAGGGATTTGTTTCTTTTTTTCTCAAGGTAATAGGCCTCGGTCTATATGCTATAGGAAGTGCTTCTTTAGGTTTTGCCATTTTTAGGAGCAAGTAGTTCATTTTTTAAATATTGTGGAGGCCTCAAAGAGGGCAAGTTTATCATTGAAGGGTATTTTGGTGGTTTGACTTCAATTAAGAAGTTCAGGGTGTTATAAAAGTAATGAGGGCATTTTAGTAATTTGATTCTCTAGGACTCTTTGGGAAGTTAGGGGAATTTTGTTAAACTTAGTGCTTTGAGGATAACTCTTTAGGAAGCTAAGGGTATTTTAGTAAATTTAGTGCTTTGAGGCTCTTTGGGAAGCTAGGGTATTTTGGTAAATTGGGTGCTCTAAGGCTCTTTAGGAAGTTAGGCATATTTTGATAAAATTATATGTAATTGGGCATAGAGAAAAAGGCTAGGTTGGTCTTGGTGGGCCAACAGTGTAATAAGGTTGGATGGTTTAGAAAGTGAAGTAGGCTCATAAGGCCCATCCCGACTCGCCCTGTCTCAAGGGGGCCGTATAGCCCAATGCATGGTTGTACATAACACAGGTCTATGCAACTTTGGTCTACTTATAAACCCCTTTGAAAGAGACCTTCTTCATTTGCATTATTCCTTTTTGCTCTTTTTCTTTCCTCTCTTAAAACTCTAGACTTAGTTTTTTGACTTCCTTAGCTTTTCAAGTAATTATCATGGTCGAGTAATATGATGATGAGATGTTTGACATTAAGAAGAGTTTCCTGATGTGGACATCATGACCCTGGATGCCTTGGAATAATTATGATCCCTGTGGGGGTTCACATGGATGAGTCTATTTAAGGGCGCGACTGCGAAGATGGTCCCACCCCGACTTTCCTTTAGCTGGTGACATACCGGCGATCTACAACTTGCACCATCACCTTGCAGGAGCTGCCTCAGGAGCACCAAGACTTCTTTTCCTTTTCTCCTAACTTTTTTATTTTCCATCTATCTTACCACTATAGATTTTAGGTGTTGGCCCATAATTTTCTTTTTCCTTGTGAACATTAGGTTAGCTTATAAAATATTTAGGGATAATTTTTATGACACTCACCTTTTATTTTTAGTGAAATTTATTTTTTATCTATCAGTCTGGTCTATTGTCTTGATTTGCATTCATTTTAGACTTTATTTTGTGATCTACATAAGGAATTATTAAAATTAATTAATTGAACAACCTATGAAAAATTAAGGTACATACTTGGGATTATAAATAATTTATTCATCTACTATGTCAGCTTATTAGTCTTTCAATGCTTAGTTTGTGAGTATCGATTGGATTTATTTTATTTTTCACAACTTCCTTAGAGCTTACGATTAGACCCTAGTGACTAAGGCTTGTTGGTTCCTTACCTTCAAATTTGGACCTATTTGATTATTTTATTATCTGACATCGATAATTGTGCAAAAATATACATATAGTTATTTTCCATTATTCATTCCCCTTTTCATTTCTTTTCTATTTTCTTGCAATAGATTGTCACCTTCTAAAAGGAGGCATGATTGTGGGTTCCACCAGGGAGTGGGTTTGGACATTGTATCCTTATGTTATGACATATATGAAGGGTATAAAGGTTTAGACCTTCTTACAGATGCTACGAAATAAGATGTCAAAGGTCGACCTAGCAATGATGCATGTACTGTAGAAGTGGTTGATGGACATAACTCACACATTCCAATTTTCTTTGATTAGCGAGGTGATGATCACACTGAAGGCTCCACCTTCCTAATCAAACTGTGATTCATGGGTATTCCCTTACCCACAGATTATGAGGTGCATGAGCTAATGCTTTAGAGGGACTACTTACTTAGGGACCTTAGATGTATTCCATTATTCAAGGGGAGCAAGATTGTGATAAGCTTCAACATATGAACTGGTGTGCCCCATGACATTGATGATAGTTTTAACGAGGTGATTGACAAATATACACATTGTTTTCTACTATATGCTCTATCAAGGTCTTATTCTCGAGTGCCTCTGACATAGCCGAGCACTATTTAGTGTCGATATTAGATGGGCTTGCTATAACACTTTAAATGGGGTCTGTGGCATTGGTATATGTTTATATGTATCTCAATCGGTGCTCCTAGTGCACAGGGTACATGTGTGGTGCGGGGAGGGTTCTCATCATAAGTATCTCTTAATTTTTTTTTGTGTTTGAGTTCTAGTTGACTACTTTAAGACTTATGTTATCTTTATAGATAGTCATGTTGCATTGAGTTATGCTTGCTATAAGGGCTGGACCTTGAGAAGGATATAGACGGTGTCTACCCTTGCTTTTCATGGTGGAGCATCATGTTTTACATGGAGTCCTCTATTGTTGATAAATGCACTCGCCTGAACATGATTATTATGAACTAGGTACATTTCACTGCATGGATAAAATTGTATGAGTAATGACTATTTATCTTTTACTACTTGGTTTTACATTTGCATTTGTTTTCCATATATATTGCTGCAGTGCCTCAACTGGAGGGGTCTCATGGAGATATGGCCTCTAGAGATGGCAGATGGAGAGGCCATCTCTTATGGTCGTCGTCTGGTGGTGGGCCTTTCATTTAATAATGGTACTTAAAAGTGTGAATCTTTCATTTATGCAAGGGCCTGGATGAGCAACCTATCCTACAGCTCCCGCCTGTGAGCTTACTTTAGGCGAAGGACCTTGAGGGTGCAAAGATCACTGAAACATTATGCTAGTTGCCAAGGGAGCAACTATCTTCTGCTAGTACTCCCTGTTGTCCTTTGATGTCCTAAAATAGGGGGTTGAGTGGGCAATGGCAAATAAAAACAAATAATAATAGGTGTGGAAATAATGAATAATTGAGATAGCCAATTTATAGAGATTTGGTACAACTTGCCTACATCCTCCCCTCTAGTATTCCCACTAAAGCCTTTCACTATCCAAATAGGTTATAGGTGTTATCAACTATCTTTACAATAATAGTTTCTAGATATTACCAAGCCGTTACAAGTAGACTTTCGCGTCCTACTAAAATTGTTTTCTAAAGTAGTTAGTAGGTACTACCTTAAACCTTTTCATAAATACAGTTTTAGATCTCCTATGATCTCCTAACCAAAGGTTTTCCCCAAAGAATTTACAATTTAGAAAGTTGAGAAAGAGCACTCACACTTAAGTAATAAATGATTTAGAATACACTCATAAGGTAGTATAGAGTTTTGAAAAAAGTCTGAAAGCTTATTCTTTAATTATGTTTTTGAAGATAGCTTTTACAATATCATATATTGTAAGCTAGATTACACTTGTTTCACCCCTTTTATTGAAAGATTGTTTTCAAAGTATAAATACTCACTTTTTGACCATTTTCTCTTTTTTATTTTTGTTGTGGAAGGGTCTTTTTATAAGTAAAGACATAGGATAAGCCATTAGAAAGAAGTTTGTTATTGATGTCACCAAAGTAAACACTCAACACATGTTGGACAATCTCCATGCATATTGTTAGGTAATTTTTCAAACATAATACAACTTCAGGTGTTGTTGATTCCATAGAAATGTCCATTAGAACTAGCTATTAAAAAGAGATTTGCCTAGATGCTTCTCTTTTGAATTTCTTAAATTTTTACTCAACAACTCCTTTAATGGCTATTGGAACTTCTCAACGCCTATTGGAATCCAATTTTAACTCCTGTTGAGATATGGATAATGGCCATTGTAAATTTCTAAGAGGATGTAAACTTAATGCTTTGTTTTTCAATATTTGTTATAATGTTTCAATGGTTGTTGGCTGGAGTCCAATGCCCATTGAGAAAGGTCTCAATGCCAGTTGCACTTTTAAAGGTGCCTCGTTTGAGGGTCCATAAACTTTAGCTTTTCCTAGGAGCTTCTCCAACACCCACTAGTTAAAATTTATGCAAGAGTCAAGAACTTGAGAGTTCTATTTACACCTGCCTTGTTAAGATGTCCAGATCCACACCTATTGTGAAATTACAATGCTTGTTCTGAAGATGCTCTTATAAGGCTTAAGTGATTGAATCATCCAATGCATGTTGTGCTTTTAGAGAACCACTGGCTAAGAAGCCCAGAGACTTTACTCACACTTGGGTGTCACTCAATGCCTATTAAGAATCTTCAATGCCCTTTGATGAAGTCATAATGCTTATTGAAATGTGGCAACATCCGTTGGCTTTAAATACTTAGAGTTTTTCCCAAAACTTTTTCTCCAAACTTTTTTAATCAAAACATTGTTGCATTTGCAAGATTTTACACAACCAACTTGGATAAGAGTTATATTTTATATGTGTTTGTAATCATCAAAATAAGCTTAGTTCACTAACTTCCAAGCTAGGTTCAACATTCTTCCCTTTTTTATGGTGATAAGCAATCCATCAAGGTTACTCAATGTTGAAAAAAATGAGAAATAGTACCTATAATCCTAAAGTATATCAAGCTATCAAGCAATATGATTTACCATAAGTGTATAAGCTATAACAAAATGTTCATGTTACTCCTCATCTGTTTCATATTGTATGCACTATTAAAACAAGTTTACATACCGAGTTCTTTTCATAACAAGTTCGTATATATACTTACTTTCCTTTATGCATCAAGTCACATGCTTAATTACCAATCACGTTTTTCATTATCCTTTACATACATATCTTTTTCACCATATATCTTTCTTATGCCATACCAACATTTTTCTTTGCCTTTTCCCCCTTACTTATCCCTTTTACCTTTACTCTTTACTTTCTCCCCCTTTATCATTATTAAAAAAACACATAAGAATAGTAATAACAAAGGAAATAATAGCACAAGCAAATAAAGTTAACATTTATAGCTTTAAGCATTTATTGCATTAAATATGTTGTCCCTTACATCAGTAGTTTTTTAGAAGAAAAACAAAGATAAAAGAGACAACAAGATAAATTATGCAATATGAGGGAATAAGTATGGTTTGACCTAAGGGTCCTAGGGATGGCTCCAGGGTTTGTCCTTGGGCTCAATTGCTATATCTGACTCGGTTAGAGTTGTTGGAGTTCCAAGTTGAAAGTTTAACCTTTCCACTGCCCAATCCAAGGTATGGTTGATGTCCTTTATGTCCCTTTGGAGTTTTTGCAATTTATGGTGTAGAGAGATAGTAGAGGATTCAACCCATTGGACTACATTGGAAATGGTTGCTAATTGCTCAAGAACCTTCTTTTTAAAGTCAGTGAGAGATGTAGTAGGAGCAAGAACACTTGTTCCAATCCCTTCAGCTACAATAATCCTTTTTTGATTGCTTCCTCAATATCTTCATCTTCCAATTCTTATTCAGGGATCTCTCATTCTTCTAGTATTCTTTTGATTTGACCAAAATTTAACCATTGTAGGATCATCAAGCTTAAAAGCATCTCTTCATAAATTGATTCATTATATGGTAATTTATACAACAAAATGTTCTTCTTTTCAAGTTCTTCCTTTGTTGGGGGGAATAACTTTCATATGTTTGGCAATTTACTTGTTCCTCATGCATTTGAGATAGAACAAGTAAGTGATTGTGCAGTTGCCATCAAAACATTTTTCTAGTTCATTTGGCCTTAAAGTGTATTTTTTGCCAAAGAGCCTAAAATCGATTGTTCCTTCTTGTGGTATGGCAATCACTTCACAAGACTTTTAGTGTGGTGAGGAATTCCACTGTAAGCTTCAGATAGAAAGGTTCTTTTATATGACAAAAGAGTTCACATCCTATCTTTACCATAAGTTCCTTTACCCTTTCTGCTAATCCATACCTTTGAAGATCATCCCATTCAAAGAATTTTCCTCCTCCAAGTTGTTTTTTTAGTAGTTTAAGGGCTAATTTTTTTTTCTTTATTTTAAGATGGAATTATTGAACTAAGAAATGAGTCCGTTCTATTTCTGATATCTTCCTTTTCCCTATATATTCTTGGCTAGGTTTGGATTTCTTTGAGGATTGTTGTGTAGTTGATGGGTCAAATGTTCTTTTCTTTTGTTGAGTTGACATTGAGGCTAAATTTTATTTTATTTTAGAGCTGGAGTAGGAGGGTTGATGATTTTTTTTTCACTAGTCGCTTGTATCTCTTAGCTAATTCAAGTTTGGGGGCAATTTGGTTAAATGTTTGAGGATTGATGCAAGTGAATATGCAAATGAAATTGCAACAATTTCAGAGAGAGAGTGTGTGTGTCAAAAGCATAGTAAAGCATAAAGTGAACTAACTTTAGGGTTTAAGGGGTTTATATAGAAGTTTAGTGAGCTTCATTTAGATTTCAAAAATATGACCACTGAGAGTGTTCAACGGCTATTATGAATAGAACAATGGCTATTGGACATGACGATTAGCTTGATCGAGCAAGTGTTCTTCATCCAACGATGGTGGTTGCTCCTAATGGCCATTTGGTTAAGAACAACGATCGTTGGAAATGCACAACGATCATGGGGACTTATATACGTAAAAATGTGGAACTTACTAATAGTACAATGCTTATTAGAAAACTTACAATAACTATTGGCCATGTTTTTCAAAACATAATTGAGATTAAAATATATTTTTCAACTATGCAACAATTTTGAAAACTTAACTGATGAAAACTATTAAATTCAATGATATACTCATGAATTCAATTAATGTAAGGACATTTTGATCAAGATAATGCACAAATAAAATCTTTAGCTTATTCAATCGGAAGACTTTAATAGTAATTATTTTAAGCAACACATCAACTCCCTACTAATAATAATCACACTTGATTTTACAAAGGCAAAAGAGAAGAACCTATTTAAGTTAATACAATGTACTTCCATCAAGCATACCAAGTTTTCTTTTGATGAATTGCATCATCACAAAGAGGTTTACTGAAAATATATGTCAATTGATGGTTAGTATCAATAAATTTTAATACAATATCACCATTATTAGTATGATTCCTACTAAAATGATGTTATATATATATATGCTTACTCCTAAAATGCTGAATGGGATTCCTAGACAAATTGATGGCACTAGTTTTATCATACTTTGTAATGACCAATTCATTTTAGCTCTGATACCAATAACTATAACAACCATATTCATTTACGTAACTCATATCATTCATGTTCAAAATACATATGCATAAAGGTTTTATCCATCCTACACACAATCAAACATTTATTTGATGTACATATATGTATATGACACAAGGAGAGAGAGAGTTTGGATTCAGCCGACGTCCTGTGATCCATATGTCTCAATGTAAAATTGAAAGCACAACAGTGTCCAATTCCTATT
>CATIWR010394017.1:0-45772 GCA_949677035.1 Omphalea diandra
ATATTTTTTTTGTTGGGTTTCTGTCTATTACATCTTGATTATCTATTCAATCTTTATTACACAATTTTATATATATATATATATATATATATATATATATATATATATATATAGTACTATTTGAATTAAAATTTAAAACAATGAAGCAATATAACTTTAGAGTAAAAGAAGATAGTAATTTTATATATTTAAGAAGTATAATTGCAAATACAGTCATTTATCATTATTAATATAACTAAAATAAAGTAATATAAAAAATTATCAAATTTATATTACACAAAAGATATAAATCATTTAAATTGATTTGATTTAGAGAAATAATGTTCTTAAAGTAGTGTGATTTATGTTAATGTAATTAATTATAAAAGTTATTTATGTAAAGGGATTTTTTATTAATTTTAAAATATTAAATTAATTTATGAGAAATATTTTATATTATAAAAATAATTAATATAATTGATTTTTTATGTGATTTAAGTAAATTTAGTAGTAATTTATTTAAGTGAAAATATTATATTTATATTTAAGATAATCAAGTTAATTTAAGATAATTTATGTATTTTATGAAAATTAATTTAATGATGGATGGAGAATTTAATTTTAAGAAAATTAAATATATTGTGGAGTATAAATTTTAATTATGAGAATTTTAATTATTATTATTATTATTATTATTGTTTTAAAAAATAAAACAAATGAAATAAAAAAAAAAATAAAACAAATGAAAAAAAAGTTGAAACGAAGTGCCATTCATTTTTATGGTGCGGGACAGTGATCCCGCAGTTTTTAATTCAATCATTCAAACGACGTTGTTTGATTTTTAAAAAATAAAACTTGAGAGTGAGAAGCCTTCGTCATCTTCAGCTCCCCACCCCCTTTTACTCCTCCTCCATTGATGTTCAGAAGCAGAGAAGTGGTCAAGCTCCTCCATTAACGTTCAGGGAGGGCTTTAGCTCATGTCAGCCATTCTAATTCCGCCACTGTATAAATTCAATGGATTTTTAAAAAAATTCTTGCTAAAATTATCAAAATCGAATCCAACATTAATTGGTCAAGACAAAAATGTTTAAGTCAATTGATTCAATCGTTTATTACCTGGTTGAATTAATGATTTCCAAACATTAATATTAATGATACTAAATTAATAATAATGATAATAAGTATACAAAATAATAATAATATATTGTGAGAATATAAAAATAAAAAAATGTCTATTTAAAATCATAATCATATTATAGAGCTAAAATTACTTCAAATTTCATTTATTAATAGCATTAGCTGTATTTATTTAATTTTTAACTGAATTAAATCATTTTTTATTATTTGCAATTGAACTAATTCAATTGTTGATTCGAGTTAATTATAACAACTACTGTTCTCTAAACTAAAAGGAGATTCATTATCTAATTGTGAAAAATAAAGACATTAATATTTAACAAGTTAAATTATAACTATATATTGGTATAAACATGTTCATGAGTTTCATCTCTTGCCTAATGTAATCAATGATGAATTTTATTGGGTTGAATTGTCAAATGTTTGTATTGTTCATGTAATCTAGTCAATTGATTATTATTTTTTTTTAGAATCAACGTTTGACTTTGATTTTGATTAGGTATTAAACTTAAAGTATTTTATTTTTAAAGAAAATTTCAGTATTGTTAAATTAAAAATTTATTAATTTTTTATTCAAATATTTACTAATGAAATTATTATGTGAAATGAGATTAGGAAATATAAAATAAGGAAAGATTACGATAATTCAAATCTATGCAATTTCTTAAGACCTAAAAAAATTTCTATTACTTGCTGTATTTTATGATAGGTTTTCTTACTAAATTTTCTTGTGAGATTTTTTTTCCAGAAAAAAAAAAAGAATTTATGGATTACCTTTACAACTTGGAAAATAGATGTTTTAAAGGAAATAAAGTTTTTTCATCTTCCATAAAATGTAAAACAAATAGGAAAGACAAATTAGCGAATTTGGAGGAAGACAACAATATGAAAATGTCACGAATCAATCCAAAACTGTGGTGTTTCACTAGATTTAGAATGGGAACATTAGACACGGCACGTGAAATTCATAAATTTGAGTCTTGTTTTATAGGCCTAATGATATATATATATATATATATATATATTATGTTTCTACAGTTTTATTTAAAATTTTTAAATTTAATGATTTTATTTAAAATTGAGATGAATACTGTTTATTAACAAATGATAACTATTTCAAAAAATGGTATAAGTTTTCCTAACAAATGATAACTATTTCAAAAAATGGTATAAGTTTTCCTCTTTAATTTGATTGTGAATTGATATAAATTTTATTAATTTTAAGTAAAATTTTCTATTTTTAAATATTCAATCATAACTACAAAAATATAAAAAAAATTATATTTTGATAACTGTTGAATTGGTAGGAAAATTAAATTTTGGAGGGAAAGATTTGATGAGATGAAAATGAAAAATAAAGGAGAAGAGTTAAAAATACAAGATTTTATAGTGGTTAATGTTAACGAACCTTACGTCCACTCCTTAATTCTTCTAATTGAGTATTGTATTATTACTAAAAGGTGTTTTTGAGCTCATACCAAATTCTACTATTACTAAATGGTGGTTTCAAGCTCATACCAAACTTTTACATTTTGTGTTTTATAATTCACACATAACCTTACAACTCGTGTTTCAAAATTCATACAAAAACCTCTCAAGTGTTTTTCCAAAAACTCACACTTAATCTATACAAGAGTTTTACAACTACACTAACTCTCAAATCTAATAATAATGGTGTATAATGTTTACACCCAACAATACCAACTCAAACCTAATAATAATGGTGTATAATGTTCACACTCAACAATACCAACTCACATACAAAAATTAAAGGTTGAAAAATAAAATTGCAATAATTTGGCTATATTCAATGTTACTTTCTAGCATTTATGTCTGTTTGGTGAAATATTTATAGGCAACAACTACCAAAGAGAGACAACAAGCAAAATAATTTATAAATCTCCAAGTTGTGCTAAACAAATCTTGCATTAAATGCCTATTAGATTGATTTTTAAGGTTGTGACTGGTCATTCGCGGTTGCAATTTCACTTATTGCATAAAAATTGCTGAAATCGCAGTAGAAAACTTCATTTGTATCTAAAGGCTAGTCCATATGGTAATTAGAGTTTTACCTATACAAGAGTTTTATAATTAGACTAACTCTCAAACTCAATAATAATGATGTTTAATATTCACACCCAACAATACCAACTCACATACAATAATTAAAGGTTAAGAACTAAAATTATAAGAGTTTAACTATATTCAATGTTATTTTCTTGTATTTATATCTGTTTGGTAGAGTATTTATAGGCAATAACCACCAAAGAGACGTAACAAACAAAACAATTTCTAAATCTCCAAGTTGTGCTAGGAAAATCTTGCATTAAATGTCTGTCAGACTGATTACACGGTCGTGATTGATCATTTGCGATCACGATTTCACTTCTTACACAGAAGTTGCTGAAATCATGATGGAAAAATCCATTTGTATCTAGCAGCTAGTCCACGTGGCAACTAGAGTTTTACTTATACAAAAGTTTTATAACTAGTTTAACTCTCAAACCCAATAACAATGGTGTTTAATGCTCACACCTAACAATACCAACTCACATAAAGGTTGAGAGATAAAATTGTAGGAGTTTGGCTATATTCAATGTTATTCTCTTGTATTTATGTCTGTTTGGTAGAGTATTTATAGGGAACAACCACCAAAGAGACGTAACAAACCAAACAAGTTCTAAATCTCCAAATTATACTCGGAAAATCTTGCATTAAATGTCTATTAGATTAATTTTTAAAGTTGTAATTGGTCATTTGAGGTTGCAATTTCACTTATTGCATAAAAATTGTTGAAATCGCAGTAGAGAACTTCATTTGTATCTAACGGCTAGTCCAGATGGTAATTAGAGTTTTACCGATACAAGAGTTTTATAATTAGGCTAACTCTCAAACTCAATAATAATGATGTTTAATACTCACACCCAACAATACCAACTCACATACAATAATTAAAGGTTGAGAACCAAAATTATAAGAGTTTGATTATATTCAATGCTATTTTCTTGCATTTATGTTTGTTTGGTAGAGTATTTATAGGCAACAACCATCAAAGAGACGTAACAAACAAAACAATTTCTAAATCTCCAAGTTGTGCTAGGAAAATCTTGCATTAAATGTCTGTCAAACTGATTTCGCGGCCGTGACTGATCATTTGCAGTCACGATTTCACTTCTTACACAAAAGTTGCTAAAATCATAATGGAAAAACGCATTTGTATCTAACAGCTAGTTCTTGTGGCAACTAGAGTTTTACCTATATAAGAGTTTTACATCTAGTTTAACTCTCAAACCCAATAACAATGGTGTTTAATGCTCACACCCAACAATACCAACTCACATAAAGGTTGAGAGATAAAATTGCAAGAGTTTGTCTATCTTTAATGTTATTCTCTTGTATTTATGTTTGTTTGATAGAGTATTTATAGGCAACAACCATCAAAGAGAAGTAACAAACAAAACAATTTCTAAATCTCCAAGTTGTGCTAGACAAATCTTGCATTAAATGCCTATTAGACTAATTTCACGGTTGTGATTAGTCATTCGCGGTTGTAATTTCACTTCTTACACAAAAATTGTTGAAATCATGGTGGAGAACCCCATTTGTATCTAACGGTTAATCCATGTGGCAACTAGAGCTTTACCTATACAAGATTTTTACAATTAAACTAACTCTCAAACTCAATAACGATGGTGTTTAATGCTCATAACCAACAATACCAACTCACATATAATAATTAAAGGTTGAGAAACAAAATTGTAAGAGTTTGATTATATTCAATGTTATTTTCTTACATTTATGTCTGTTTAGTGTAGTATTTATAGGTAACAACCACCAAAGAGACGTAACAAATAAAACAATTTCTAAATCTAAAAGTTGTGCTAGACAGATCTTGCATTAAATGTCTGTCAGATTGATTTTGCGATAGTGATTGGCCATTCGCAGTCACGATTTCACTTCTTGCACAAAACTTGTTGAAATCATGATGGAGAACCCCGTTTGTATCTAATAGCTAGTCCACGTGGTAATTAGAGTTTTACAACTAGTTTAACTCTCAAACCCAATAACAATGGTGTTTAAGGCTCACACCTAATAATACCAACTCAAATATAAGAATTAAATGTTAAGAAACAAAATTGCAAGAGTTTAGCTATATTCAATGCTATTCTCTTGCATTTATGTCTGTTTGATGAAGTATTTATAGACAACAACCACCAAAGAGACGTAACAAACAAAATAATTTATAAATGTCCAAGTTGTGTTAGGCAAATCTTGCATTAAATGTCTGTTAGACTAATTTCACGATTGTGATTGGTCATTTGCAGTTCCAATTTCACTTCTTGCATAAAAATTGTTGAAATTGTGATGAAGAACCTCATTTGTATCTAATAACTAGTTCACGTGGCAACTAGAGTTTTATTTATACAAGAATTTCACAACTAGATTAACTCTCAAAATCAATAATAATGTTGTTCAATGCTCACACCCAATAATATCAACTCACATACAATAATAAAAGGTTGAGAACCAAAATTATAAGAGTTTGGCTATATTCAATGTTATTTTATTGCATTTATGTTTGTTTGATGGATTATTTATGTGCAACAACCACCAAAGAGATGTAACAAACAAAACAATTTCTAAATCTACAAGTTGTGCTACGCAGATCTTGCATTAAATGTCTATTAGATTGATTTCGAGGTCGTGACTGGTCATTCGCGGTCACGATTTCACTTCTTGCACAAAAGTTGTTGAAATCACGGTAGAGAACCTTATTTGTATCTAACAGTTAGTCCACGTGGCAACTAGAGTTTTACAACTAGTCTAACTCTCAAACCCAATAAAAATGGTGTTTAATGCTCACACTCAATAATACTAACTCATATACAAGAATTAAAGGTTGAGAAACAAAATTGCAAGAGTTTGGCTATATTCAATGCTATTCTCTTGCATTTGTCTGTTTGGTGGAGTATTTATAGGCAATAACCACCAAAGAGACGTAACAAAAAAAATAATTTCTAAATCTCCAAGTTGTGCTAGGCAAATCTCACATTAAATGTCTGTTAGACTAATTTTACGGTTGTGATTGGTCATTCGCAGTTGCAATTTTACTTCTTGCATAAAAATTGTTGAAATCACGGTGGAGAACCTTATTTGTATCTTATGGCTAGTCCAAAGTTATCACTAAAGTTTTACCTATACAAAAGTTTTATAATTAGGCTAACTCTCAAATTTAATAACAATAGTGTTTAATACTCACACCCAACAATGCCAACTTATATACACAAATTAAAGGTTAAGAAACAAAATTGCAAGAGTTTGACTATATTTAATGTTATTCTCTTACATTTATGTTTGTTTGGTGAAATATTTATAGATAACAACCACCAAAAAAATGTTACAAACAAAACAATTTCTAAATCTCCAAGTTGTGCTAGACAGATCTTGAATTAAATGTCTATCAGATTGATTTCGCGGTCGTGACTAGTCATTGGTAGTCGCGATTTCACTTATAGCACAAAAATTGCTGAAACCGTTATGGAGAACCTCGTTTGTATCTAACGGCTAGTTCACATGATACACTACCATTGATTTTCCAAGAAATATAGCTATTATATTCTTCAAGCCAGACAAAATCGCAGCTGTGAAATATTTTTCTTTAGGATGCAATTGCCACCACAAATCTTTTTGTTTGACAAGGAAATGTAACTTCGTTAAATCGCGGTCTCAATCACTATACTCTCACGAATTTTGATAAATCAATGGCTTTCTGGGACACTTGACGTGCTCTGATTGTGGGCTTGATTCCCTCCAAGCAAATCCAAAAATTGTGGTCGCAAATCTGGATGCGACTCTTACCGCGAATTTGTCTATCATAACTTTACAACAACCTTGGTAAGATAACGGTTGCGATTTCTATCGCAAATCAGTCTGTTCCATCTTCTTCCATTATTCTTGCAAGATAATAATCACGAATTTGAAATTTGCTCTCGTGAATTAGAATGTTTTTTACAAAAATTTAGACTTTCATTTACATTTCAATGCAAATTTATCTAAAAATCTACAAAATCAACACTTAAAATTGATGTTAGAACATATAAATCTATATTATCAAGATCAAAAAAGAGTTTTGACTTAGGTTTAATTAATCAAGTTCAAATCATATTTAAGTTATTATATATTAATCTAATTAAGTTATGAAAATGATTTTGTACTTAATGTTAATCTACCAGCTGTACTAATACATTGAACCCATCTTTGAGCAATAGATGTTGAATACATTGACAATTCACATTTTGTCGTACATTTTTTTAAATGAATTTTTATATTAGAAAAAATAGATTATATTGACAAAATTAAAATTTTAATACATATTTTAAATAATTTCATTTTGTTATTAAATTAAAATATTAATTTCTTTTTTTTGTGATCTCTTGTAATTATTAAATTATTAATCCGATGATGTCCCTAGGCATTTGCTTGCTGAGAGAAACTTTTTGAATGGACTAATGTTTTTAAAATTGGATTAGTCAATAAATCGGTTAGTTAAATGATTTATAGTTAGATCAGTTCGGTTTAACTAGTTTAATAATAAATAAAATTTAAAAAATATAATTAAAATAATTTTAAAAATAAAAAATATTAAAAACATATGTAAATATATTTAAAATACTTAAAAATATAAAATTATCTTAAAAATCAAACCAAATCTAATCAAACTAATTATTAATTTAGTTCTCAATTTTATGAGTTTTACCAGCCAATTCGGTTTTTAAAACACTGGTATGAACCAAAGTTGTCAATTACATATTGTACAATTAAAAAGTGGCACATTTCGAAAGCAGTTTTGGAAGGCTCTTTCTCCTCTCTTAACAACCGACTTCTAAGTTACTTGCCTTTGATGTTTTTTTTTTCTTTGACTTGGCGTTGGTAAACTTTTGGCGATGATAACTTTACACAACTCGATTTATTAATTTTCTGATAAATTTTTTTTTTTCAATTTTTATCAATATTTTTTTATTTTCATTAATTGTTGTTGAAATATAGGTTAGTTTCTTTGATTTATAATTCTATATCATTATAATTTATTTTATTCTTTTATTTTATGTGTGAATTTATTTTCTTCTATGTTTATCTTAATAAATTTTAAACATATAGATCTAGTTTAATTTGCCATTTTTTTGAGTTATATGGATTTTCTTTCATGGGAGTTTTGTTCTCTTTATATTAAAGTATGCCTAGATTTCTATATGAAATCTTTTGGTTATCTTCATTTGAGAGTTTATTGTGCAATTTGTATTGTTTCCTTGTAATTACATTCATTTAAAAGATTTGATGGTCGGTTTATGCTCAAAAAATATTGAATGGAAAGTTTTTACTGTCACATTATAAGTTACAAAATTCTCTCCACATAATTAAAAGTCTTCACAAAAAATTATCATATAGTTGTTGATTAAAGTGAATTTTGTATTTATATAAACTTGTAATGATTTCATTATATGAACGAGAGACTCATATTTCAAAAATAAGTTACTAATCCAATTGTTGTTGTCAAAATCAATTAAGACCAATTTTATTTTGTAAGTTACAACTAATAGAGCTTAAAATTTATAGTGATTTTCATTCTAAAATTTGATGTTCAAATTGAAAAAGTAAATGAAAAGAAAGCCAAATTATACTAAACATTTATATGGTCAACAAAGTAAGAACTTATTTATAATGTTATATTTGATTGCCAATGATATTATTATTATTATTATTAGTGAAAAGATTATATTGCACATATATAAATATGAGACATAGTTAAGATGAAATAAATATATAAATATTATCATTTTTTTTTTAAAAAAAGGCACATAGGACAAGCATCTAGTATTATATTGGAGAAATGGATGATACAACCAATTACATCCACAAACCTAAAATATGGGAACTTCATGCAGATAAGATATTATTATTGGAGGCTTTCGTTTCTTCTCCTCTTTTTTATCTCCAAAATTCTTTCCAAACTTTTTTAATCCCAATTTTAGTTTAAGATTGTCGCTTAGCAGTAACCCCATTCATCTTTTCTTTTTATTTACTTTCAACAAACTTACGTCTATTTTCAATGATAAATATGCTATTAGTTTTCTTATTTAACTCTATATGTGAATTTTTTTTTTTTGTATTTGTTATTTCTCCAATATAATACTAGATGTTTATGAGTATTTTTTATGAAGAGAATTTTTTTTTTATGAAGAGTATTTTTTTTTTCTCTCTTTGTGAGTATTTTCTCTTTCTATATAAGTGTCATTTTTATGCCATTAATGAAATTAACAGTGAATGCAGAGCGGGATGGTTCAAGAATTTGAAATTCTTGAAAATTGTCTTAAATTTTTAGGAAACTCCTTTTTAAAAAATCGATACCATCTTAAATTTTTAAAACAGTTAGGTTGAATTTTTCAATTCTTTTGGTACAGTTTAGTTCGATTCAGGTATTCGGTACTTCAAATTTTTAATTATCAATTTTTTTATCACTAAAAAAATTTAAGTGTATCACTTTTTAAATAAATAAATATTAAATAATATATATTATTATTATATGTATATACTAATTGAAGTTGAGGAGTTCAATTAAATTGACTAGTTTAGTTAGTATAAATTTTTGATTTCATATCAATTATTAATGATAATTAGTTAAACATTTATTCAACCATTTAATTAAAAAGAAAAAATTATAATAAATAAATAAAATTATTGATAATTATTATTACATATTTTATTTGAATAAATTATCTAAATAATTATCATAAAATTGAAAATTTTAATATTTTAATTAAAAAATTGATTAGTTTTATAAATCACATACGTTGAATGTTATATATATATATATATGAGTGTGTGTGTGTGGTTGGTTTCAATGATTTCAACTTAAACTCCGAAATAGTTTCACCAAGAAGTCCATGGCCATGGAGTAGTCCATCGTAAGAAGTCCATGGCCCTGGAGTAGTCCATCATAAGTTATCTCCCAACATGAAGGTTCCCCCAACTTGCGTCACCCTTTGACTTTTTGATTCAGAACAGAACAGAACAAACATATGGACTTCATCATCAATATTTTCAACCCAGACCATGGGCAGCATTCAGCTCACTTTGTTTCCTTCATCATTTGGAAAACTTTGATACCCGCTATTCCATCATCCTTTCTGCAGATTTGATCATGTGCCCAGCCTAAACTTTCATTTTCAGTTTCTGAATGAGATAATCATTTGGCAATGAATTTTTTACTAAGGAGGTGGTAGTTGCATCTAAAGAGAATTTCTTTTTGACCATTTCATCAATAAGCAGTCTAACCTTTGGTAGATTGTTGTTCCGAATAAATCCCTGAATAATCACATTATAAGAAAAACTACTTGGTAAGCAGCCGTCCTCTTCCATTTTCCTGAAGACCTTGTATGCTTCATCTGGTAATCCTTCAGTGCAAAGTCCTTTTATTATTGCAGTATATGCGTAAACATCAGGCTGCAACCCTTCCACAGAAATTAGAGAGAACAATTTCTTTGCATCTTTAGGCCTCCCAATTTTGCCTAAACCATTAATCAGGATAGTGTAGGCAGCACAATCAGGCTTCAACATCATTTTTTGCATTTCATAAAACAGGATCATTGCCACATCAAGACGCCTATGCTTGCAAAATCCATTTAGCAACATTTTGCAACTTACCAAATCTGGAGGATGACCACCAGCACACAAGTTCCTGTAAAGTTCTAGTGCATCCCAAGGTCTTCCTGCTCGGCAGAAGCCATCTATAACAGTATTATATGTAACAAAGTCGGGAATGAAGCCTTTATGATGCATTTCATTAAGAAGTTGCTTCACGTCATCTATCCTTTCTGTCTTACAGTAATAATTCACCAAGATGTTGTAAGTAAAATTATCAGGTGTACAACTCTTGCTTATCATCATGTCAAACACATTTCACTCTGAATCATTGTTTCGACTATACTGCAAGCCTTTGAAATTTCTTTCTTAAAAAGTCCATCAACCAGAATATTAAAGGTAATTATATCTGGCGCAATGCAGGCCCGGCCCTAGGCCTTGGCCTAAGACCCTTAATTTTTTTTAAAAAAAATTACAAAGGAAATAATTAAAAATCGATCTCAAATTAATGTTTTGCCTAGATAAAAATGCCCAAATTGTTAAAAAGAAGAGCAATTTTATTTCTTTTTGTAAAAAGGGCCTCTATTTTTTCTTTTTTCTTTACTAGAAGAGGAACCCAATTTTATTTTTTTTATGTGAAAGAATATTTTTTAAAAAAATCTTATTTCTCAATTCTCAATAAAAGAAGTCTCTAATTTTTTTTTTACCTAAGCCCTCTATAAGGAGTAAGGCCGGCCCTGGTGCAATGTTTCCATCCAATATTTCTTTATACAGCATTAAGGCTTCCTTCCCTCGGTCTGAAATGAACAGACCACGAATTAAACAAATATATGTAACAATAGTACACAAAATGCCTTGAGCTTCATTTGCGAGAAGAGGCCTAGTGCCTCAGTCACCAGTCCATCCTTGCAAAGTCTGTCAATGATGGCACTACAAGTGACAACATTAGACTGACAACCACTCTGGACCATCTTCTTTAGGAAACTGGAGGTCATTTGGGTTTTCCCAAATTTACATAGACCATTCACAATCGTCATATAAGAGCAAACAGTAGGCTGGTACCCTCTGGCCACTATCTTATCAAACAACTACAATGCTTCAACAATTCTACCATTTATAAAAAGCCCATTAACTAAGGTATTTAGCATTACAATGTTAAGCTGAAAACCAAGTTTGATTATTTTCCCTAAAAGAGAGAACTCAAAATCCACACGGTATGAGTGGCAAAAGCAATTAATCAAAATGTTAATAGCATAAAAATCAAGTGGAACACCCACCAGTTCCATCTTTTTCCACAAAACAGTGTCGTATTGTTGCATTCTGACGAATGCAGTTAAGAATTTATTAAATATAGAATTAGAAGGAAGGGAACTCATTTTAAGCATGCGATTAAAGGAAGCTAAGGCATCATCAATGTTACTAGGCATCACAGGTCTTCTGTTGGTGCTGTTGGAAGTATAAGTATGAAAAGAGGAGATGGAATGAAAACTACCCATTACATGATGAAACCAAAATCTATTAAGAGCTCATGGGCTCCTCCACCAGCACAGCATCATAACCTTTTTTACTTTATGGCTCACATTAGCAAATATGTTTTTGCTAAAAGAATCTAAGTGCTTTCGAGAGCAGAAGTCAACATCGCCGTTTCGGTCTCAGAACTTATGGGCAAAAGTGGAGAACGCAACATACTCTCATTCAGTATCTGTTTTTGATTGATTGTTCTTTTTTTTTTTTTTTTTTTTTTTGAGAAGAGTTTTTGATTAACAGTTATCAGCATATGCATGTATAAAAGAGTAACATACATCTACTATACACAAATATTTGCTATAAAGCATTTAATTTTCTGAATTAATCTAAGTACAATATCGGCCCAAAAAAATCTAAGTAAACTATAAAAAAATTCTTTATAAAAAATAATTTAAAAAATGTAACAATATATAAATTTTTATTACATTAATGCCACACATATACGAATTTACAATTAATTTTAGGAAATTTTTATATTGTAATTCACTTAATTCTTAAATTTATTACTAATTTCTTTTAATAGCATGTATTTTGTGATTAGAGGTGATGGGGTAATTAAGGCAGGGTTAATGGCGGTTGAAAAGTTGAAAGATTTATGAGCTTTTTCTTGTTGGTTTTTCATTTAGAGTCTTCTTAATAAAATTTTAAATAAATAAAGTATCATATTTCAGCTAATCTAACTTAATAAATCAAGGTTCAAAGAGTTGACATATTTTCTAGAATCTTAATTTTGTAAAATCCTATAATCGATTATTCGTAAAAATTAATTTTTATCATATAATTAAACAAACCAATCATGTCAAGCCATGTATATAAAAAAATAAGTGCCAATGTAAATATTTGATGGTCATATGGAAGTTATAAATTTCTAGTGTTTAGCTTCTAATGTACTTAAACAAAAATCAATGTTATCATCCTTTATTTTAATGTATATCTTTAATTAATAACTGAAATATTTTAATGTATATCTTTAATTAATAACTGAAAGTATTGCGAAGATTGTACACTTATAAATTTAAATCTTATTCAGAGTTCAGTTCAAAATAAATTCACTTAAATTTTATTTACAAATCAATTTCGAATTAGATTAAATGAATTTATTTATCAATTTAAATTTATTTTGAAATTTATTAATTTTACTATAATATTTTTTATATTAATAATTAAAAAAAAAAAGAGATCAACCTGATGACAAAATGCTGTAAAATCCATTGTTTAGTTTTAGGGATGTCAAAGCGGAGCCAAAAACCTAGTTTAGTGCTTGAATTAAAGTACCTAAGCTCAGGCCACTGGAAAAATTGGTATGCACATTTTCTTAATTGAGTCGAGATGACCTAGATAGATAAATTTAAAGTTTGACATGGACATAGAACTTGCAAATGAAGATGACTCAACTCTTGTCCAACCTTTTATCAAAAGAGGCCTTTCAAGTCACTAAAAATCCAGAACACAACACCTGCAAGATCAAGCGTGCTGTTGTGATTGTTGGTTCTGGTTGTGGTGGAATTACAGCTACCGTGCTTACTAGTTCAGGAAAGAAAGTATTATATAAAGTCTCACCAACCGTTCATCACTTGCAACTTAGAAAGGGCAACGAAACTATTGTATATGGTGTATCACTGATACAATTCCCGTGTCTGCAATTGTGCAATTTTGAAACAATGGTAAATCTACAGGGAAATTATTAAATTCCTATGACGGAGGTGCGTGAAGATCTTCATCTACCTTATTCTCTTGGCACCTCTTAAGAAGGTAGAGTTGACGACGTAGATGTAACACCTGGCACACCAAGAATAGAAAACTACAGTTAATATATCCACAAAAATATTAATAACTCAAATTGCAATTAGCAAAAGGTGTGACTATCATCTTGAAAACCACATATTTCAATTTTATAGATAGACCATCACTGAATTTCAGATTACAAGCAAACATGTAATGAACAATATGAATCAGCAATGGTGAACACTGGTATTGAGAAAATAAACGGCAGTCTCATTTACTGTGCATCAACACAAAATTTCAGATTACTTTCTCTCTCCTCTTACGTATGCAGCAAATTGTAAATGCTTATTCATTAAACGCCGATCAGGAATTCTTTAGAATGCAACTCGAAATTCCCTTGAATTCCTCTATTAGACAAAAAAAAAAAAAAAAAAAAAAACTGCTTTACATCAGGGAACATGCTTCTGATTTCCAAGTACTAACAATAGTAAGGACTAACATACTTGAACATATTCAATAATACAAAAGGGTTTCTTTTTCATTTTCATCTGACAGCAATCTGAAAAGTTAACCTACTAAGTAAATCACATTTGCGTTAAAAAAAAAAGTGAAGAGAACATAGTTACCTCTTCTTGAAGCAACATTGGAAGATTCTGGGTTGAAACAAGAGTGTATATTTCTTGCAAAAGTTTCTCCTCTTTGATACCTGACCAAGTTTCAGGTGGCAATGCAAGTAGAAGTGCTGTAAGAACATCATTGCCTGCTGGATACATCCCAATGCAACTACTTGGGCCACATCCACAGCGATTCTGTTCCATTTGAGATGAAGGAACCAACACATCAAGCCCCTGCTTACTTCTACCATCTACAACTGTACCAGACACCAAAGTGACAGGCTTGTCATCATCAGCGCTCTTCAAACATCTCACGCATGTTTCCCTACAGCAATAACCTCCTGAAGAACCAGACCTCCCTGCCAAAATCTCAGCCCCTTGGCAACAGACGCTTGCAGCTATATGAGGAAGATCAGCTTCTTGACTCAGAATTGGAATGCTTCTGCAGCATGAATTAACTGAAGACAAAAATGTTGCCACATGTTTAAAGAGTCCAGTCTCCTGCACCTGTTTTAACACCGCTTCCTGCAAAAATAACATTAAGTTTAAAAATGAATTGCATATGATCATCTTATTGGGAAAAAAAAAAAAGGGACCAAAAACAGGAGGAGCATTGTAAAACCTTGACAGCAAGCCTTCCTTTCTCCTCTTGGCTTAGATTTTTACCACCATCCTCTCGTCTCCGTACTTCTGCAATCCACTTAATAAATTCTCCAAAATTTGAGGGGAGTGATGTGAACACAGTATGGAGCAATTTATTAATATCTTTGACATCTTCTGACTTTAGGAGAAGAGGAACATCGTCCACCAAATACTTTGCAGTACTGGTCCAACTCTCGTGTTTACAGCTCTGTGCAGATTGTTAAAGTTTTATTACATTGTTACAAGCCATGTAAGTCATTCGATGTTTCATCCATTTCCAAGTTTTTCAAATAACAGTGGATGAAGAAGAAAAAAGCAATAATATATGATCAGATACCAAGGTAGATGCACAGCCAAAGGGGCCAACTGTTTGAAGGTCAGAAATTACTGCTTGACTGAGTGCATCAACACATCACTTCAAAATTCCAATATATTAGCAATATGGATGCAAAATACTATCAAGCCTATAGTCTGTTATGAACCTTAATGTCAGTAATCTGAGTATCTGATCAGAAAAAGAAAATAAAAATGATAGAAAATACATTGGCTTCCAAAGTTATTACCACTCATTTAGTGCAATATCAAAATCAACATGTACGAGGATTAGAAGTTCGCAAAAACATAAAGAGAAAGGTATAAACGGTGAAATTACAAGGCAACCACACTGCACAAGCAAATGTGAGAGCAGACATAAGATCTGCATCATATATGTCTTTAATGAATATAGCAATCATACCAAGGTGTAAAGCAGCCCAGGCTCTCTATGTGGTCTCGATATAAGCATGAACCTGCAACATAAATAAACTTCAGAGGCAACTAAAGCAACAACATTCAGGCTCAAGTTAAGCATCAATAAAAGAAAAAATACAACAGAATAGAAAAATTAAGCCAGAAATGAATTAAAACAATAAGAAAATACTCATGGAAATAGAAAAGAGAGTAACAAAGAAGATTCATCTATTTGGTTTAGATTTCAATTATAAAAGGTAGACTTGCTATCTAATTAAGTAGCTCTCACATCATATGATGTCAACAGGACAATAGACTCAGCAACTTATGGCTCTTCCTTTAGCACTTACATTTTCGGTATATCGGTCACACATTTAAAGAGGATGGAGATAAATGTGCAAGTGAGATAAATGTGCAAGTAAAATAAATCAACAGAAAAAAAAATAAAAACTAAATTGGAGGTTAGATATTCTCTTGGCTATAAGTTACAACTTATCCTGAAGTAGGTGAAGGCAGTCAAGCTAAGAAATGTTGAACCAGAAGCATATGATTCCTCCAACAAGTGTTGCCAGTTGGCCTTGCTGTCAATTGCAAACTCTAATGTCAATCTTTCCAAACTATATACCTCTAATGTCAATCTTTCCAAACTATATACACATAGAGTAATGAAGAAGTAGGTTTTAGGAATTAAGAACAGAAAAGTTAATGATAGAATTGTCATTTTGTCTGTCACACAATTGCAGCCTTAACATTATTTTGCAATCAATTTCATCTTTTCAGTGCCTTGAATTGATTGTAACCCTCTATTTACCACATTCAGGCAGTCTCAAGTCTCACCAGCTCATAGATATCATCCAAATAAAATGCCTACCCTCTGTGTTGCCTTGTTTTCTCATCAATATCATCCATAGCTTCCCAAAGAAGAGTTAGTGGAACCCAGTGTGGAGGATACTTAAAACGTGCAACATCCAAAATCAATGCCATGTCCCTTCCAGCATGATAACCACCAATAGGTGAAAAATGACCAGTTCCCGTCTGCAACAAAAAATGGGAAAAAAGTACTTAAAATACTGATCCCATAACCAAGATCATCTTTTCTCGTAGATCCATACGTGCACTAGAATTGATGAAGGGTCATGAGGATGGATATTACTTCTTGATTAAACCTAAACAATTAAAACAATAAAGTCAGCCTTCCATGAGATTCTACTGTATAATAAAGCAGAATTTTCTTTAGTATGAGTTCATTAAACCTTTTGGTTTCTCCAAATCTTCAATCACAAAAAGGGATTTTCTGTTTAAGAGTGAGTAAGATACAGTTCACATACATTCAAGTGTTTTTATTGCAAAATAGAATCACATTCAACTGGCAGTGAAAACTTATAAAATTTATTTTGTCAAATCATGGATTATTATCCATGGAATGGTCCATTGCAAAACAGAATCAAACTCAACTGTAATGAAAACTTATAACATTTATTTTGTCAAATCATGGATTAGTATCCATGAGTGGCTCCATAACAGGTTTAGCAACAAATCCAGCTCCACCCTAACTAATTCCAGGTGAAAATTTTAAGTCATCTGGAACTTCAATGTGATATTAAGGTATTGCATTTCCAGCATCTCCTTTGTGACACAACACCAAGCCTCAAGTGGTCAAGAATATTGCTATATTAACCATGATTTATAGATGTAAATCATGGTGATTATCACAAGTTTGAAACAGAAGTATAAATCATGATCCAGCTCGCAACCATTGTATGTTTCCCTTCTTGAACATCTAATGTCAACATCTCACATGCATATAAGATTATAAAAACTTAAATTCCCACTATTAGATAACATGAGAAAGGAGACAGATGGGGGCAAAAAAACAAAAACAGTCAATAAAAAGACCTGTTTAAACGTTCCTCTATGATAGGAGGATATCAAACGACTATCGTCAGAAGTGGAACATTTAATGACATGCCTGCGAAAGTCATCAATGTTGCTCTGATTTGTACGGTATGCTTCCACTTTTGCCCCAGCACAATGAGCCAAGCATACCAGCTTCCCAAATGAGATGCCCTCAGCTTTGACCTTCTCTAAAGGCTCACAGCAATCTAACATGGTTTCGTCGAACCACCTCCAAGGTCCTGCGAGAAAATCAACAACAGGCACTTTAACGTGTCAGAATAACTAAATTGACTCAGAAAAACCAACGGAAAACTAAGATAGTCAAATATCTAAGCCTTTTCAATAGTGAAAAGAAGGATGAATTTACTGCAAAAACCCAGGTTAATCACCTTTCCATTTTCTTCCAGGATCAATGGCAAGCGAATTCAAGACCATGGAAAGGCTAGCTAAACCACAATACGCAGGCTCTGACTGCGTTTGGAAGTGAGAAATGAGCCTATAGAAACCTTCCATAGTTCCATTCTGAATAGCTTCCGCGAAAAGTTGCTGCGATTCCCACCCCCCCAAAAAAAAACACAAACCATCACAGTTTTCATTACCTCTAAAACCCTAATCCTTCAATTTTGGAAGTTATAATAATAAAATGAAATAAAGAAACTGGAAGCTGATTGAACTAAAGATATTATTATCACCTTTCCTTCAGTGGAAGCGAAATCGATAGCGGGAGGGGAAGGAAGGAGTCGCCTGTACACTCCAGCCATAGCCATTTTTCAAGAGTTCCTGAGTAAATCGATTTCTTCTCCTCAACAGGAAAGCTCGCGCGATTTCCGATTTTCATAAATTTTGAACTTGCGGTTTTGAAATGGGCCAGAGCTTTGCTTCTCCAGTTGTTTTCAGTGTGTCTTGGTCCTGTGTCTCGTTTGGTCACTTCCGTACTAATAATGAAATCTTCTGGAAATCCACTCGACTGCGTTATCTAATTAATATGGTTGGGTTTATTTATATACAAACTTCAATAATATATATATATATATATATATCATTTTAATTTTAGATTTAAAATTAAATAAATATTTACTATTTATTAAATAATTAATCAATAATTTTATATTTTATGTAATTATAATATAATATATTATTTAAAATATATTTAAAGATATTAATAAAATAAAATATTTATATAAGATATGTAGTTGAGTAAATAATATTTATTTTCAAAATAGATAAGATAAAAATTTATTTCTTATCTTGTATTTTTTAGTTGTCCATTTTATAATTTCTTTTAATAAATTTTTTTATTTTATTTATAGATATTTTTAATTAAATAATTTTATATAAAAAATTATATGTCATTAATTTGATAAATATCAGATTTTTATTTCAAATAAATAATTTACTAGAAATCACTTGTTTGATATTAAATTTAAAATCATAATTAATTATTTATATTGATTGATTGATTATATTGATAATATAATATTTTTGACAATGATAATATAATAAATTTTTATTTTATCACGTGACAAGTTTTAATTTTATCAATTCTCTTAAAAAATGAAGAAAATTTAATAATATAAGAAGTTTTCATATAAAAATAGTTTGGAAATTATAACAAAATAAAAAAAAATTTCATTTAAATTTTCGTTAGAATTTTAATAATAATAAATATTTAATTTTCTATATAATAAAAAATAAAAGAGCTAAAGAGGAAAAAAAATTAGTAATAGAGCTATTGTGGCACATTCTCTACTCCACTTGGTATTGCAGTAGTGATGAGGAATGGATTTGGGTGGAGGAAGTTCCTTGGAGCATTGAATTGTTGATTTCAAATTATGTAAACTTGGCTTCTGTCCAAAGTTAGTTTTCTTTAACAATATTTCTTTCATTCTTAAAAAAAAAAAAAACCTTAAACCCCTATTGGGCTAATGTGCTTGAGTCGTGGGCTGATACATGAATATCTCTTTTTTCATATGAGTGTAACCTATATCTTATAGAAAATTAAAAAAAATAATAACTCTAAAAATGTAAATGACTGAATTATTTGAAGACAAAGTTTGAAAAATACTTAAAATTGATTCATGATTGATATAATCGAACTTGAGCTCAAGCTACTTTTATAGTTTATCAAACCAAGTTTGAGTATTAAAATATTCAATTTAAGAGACTCGCAAGTCTAATTAAATTGTACTATTTGAATTTGAATTTAAATTTGAAATTTAAGAAAAATAATTGAGTAATTAAGTTGAATTGACTTGAATCCGAGTATCTTCAGTATTTCTACTAATCAAATTAGAGCTTGAAATTTAAAGTTTGGTCAAACTTGATCAAAGTTTATGCTTCAAATTTATTATGAAACTTGAGTTTGACAAAATTCTACTTGATTATATTTTTTAGATATATTTTCGTAGTTGACTACTTAATTTCATAAGATAAAAATTTATTAAAGAATTTAAACATTGAATCCATCAGTTTCTTTAAATTCACTTTATTTATAAAAGAAATTGTCTACTGCTATAATTTAACGAGGAGTCATTTTATTTGGGTAATGGCAGAGCTAGTTACCGTTTATTTATGAGTAAAATCTTGTATTTGAAACTGCTTATTGCATACAATTCTTGTAAATTGAAAATAAAACTTGATGTTGTGAAATTGTTATTCCATGAAATGATTATTCTGCATTTCATTTTGAATCAAACATATCTATAATAAGACCTATTTTAACAGAGAAAATTTTATCTATCTGTAACACATTCTATGATGAAACAAGACCCAATATAAACCTTTTTATCACAACTTGTGTACTAATTGAAAATGTTATTTACCTCACTCCCAAAAAAAGAGAATGTTATTTATAATTGTACAATTAATGTTCAAAAGGCTTAGAAAATTAGAATGAGAATGAGAATCCATCAAGAAAATTGCAGATCAAAATTCCATTAAAGTACAATAAAATCCACATAATGAATGAAAATTTTTAATGATTTTGTTCATACAAATTGAAATTTAGTGATTATACTCGAATACTAAGTTCAAATAATGTTTCTTCTCATAAAAAAGAAGGAAGGAAAAAAAAAAGGAAAAAAAGTTCAAGTAATGAGGAAAAAAAAGAAGAAGTGTCATTTAGTCATTTCATCATTTATCACATGATTCAACATAAATACATCTAATAATCAAGAGCTTTTATTGCACTCAGTAAAATGTTTTATGTTTCCGAAATAGAAAAATTATCATAATTGCTACTATTTCCTAGGGCCTTTTTGGTTTTTTTTTTTTTTACCATTTGAGGATGAATCAATTTTCAGTTCAGCATTCAGAAGCATTATTCAATGGAAGTCTCACATTACATTAAGCTAAAACTTAGTGATAAAACTGTAAAGATTCTTCTTCCTGTTGTCTTCCATCAATCATGGCTTATCGAGAATGAGCTACTTCACGAGCTTCCATTACAATAATGGTTACAAATAATATGGCAATTTATTTTTTAGAATATAATAAAATTTTATTCTTCATTAATTACGTGCCGTACTCCTTCCAAGAAAAGCTTGCCTCAACTTTCAGGTGCACTGCAATTGCTTCCTCTCCAAGAATCAACAAAAGGACCAGAACACAGCCTTAATACAAGCCGGCCCTACATTTGCTTATATCCAAACACAGCCTTATACCGCACTGGCAATGGTATTCCGCGTGCTCTGTTATTTTCGGAAACCATGGTCCCAGTACCCTGCCACGTGCCGCCCTCCACCCACTCCGCTACCAAAACGTGTCCGCATCGTTTCGTTTCGACCATTTAAACGTCGCTTTCATAACGACACTACTGCTTTTGCCAGGCAGTAAAAGTCGGCGGCTGCGGCGCGTCGTTGTCGGCTCCCCCGCCATCTGCTTTTAGCCCTTTTGTCCGCTAACGCCGGCTACTTTGTTGCTGTCCACGAAACCAGAATTTGCCTTTTCCAGTTAAAAGTCGAGCTGTTTTGTGGCGAGATGCTTGATGTTAACAGTCGACCGGCAGTAGATTTCGGAGAGATGTATTCGAGGTTTATGTGGCCTTTTTCACATCCGTTAAAATCGTCTGATCATCGCGTCTGAACGGACATTTGAACATGCGAATTGTGGAAAGTCTATAATGCCCCTCTGCGTATGGGTTTCTGTGTAGTAGGTTCTATGTGACACCAATTTGAAGTAAAGTTTTGATTTTAAAGTACTAGAAATCTTCGCTTTCTTTTCTCAACGGTATTTTTAAAACTTGATCGATAATTGAACTGATTATCTAATTTATTTCTAATTTTATTTATTTTAATATTTTAAAATATTTTCAAATAAAAATATAATATAATAAAATAATAAAAAGATTTCACATTTAAAGTCTGATAGAAATATGTTTTTAAAAATTAAAATATTTTATAAAGTAATGTACTTTTAATATGAATCAATTTATTTTGGTTTGTTGATTTTGATTATTTTTTTAATTATTTTTAATTTTTAATTTTATCACTTCAATTTTTAAAGTAATTTCTCATAGTCAACCTGATTTGGATATACTTAACCAAAAATGATTACTACATTATTTAACTCAATTTACAATAGAATTTAAGAGATTATCATTTTTTAATATAGAAAATTCACTAATTTATCATATTTGAATCTTGGAAATCATACTAGAAATGAAATATTTAACTTTTTTATATTTTAATCTCAAAATAAATGAAGGTTTTTTTTATAATTTCAAAACAATTAATTATTATGGAGTTTAAAAATGTCTACTATACCATCTTAGAAAAAAAAAACCAGGATAATTGCAAGTAAAATAAAAAAAATGTTAGCTAAAACTTAAATTAATCATTAAAAAAAAAAAAGAATCCTGAAATGATATGAAAAATCAAGACCATTTTCATCATGCCTAAAAAGGAAAATCATCATTACTCCTCATTTGTCCAGTCTCATAAATCATATAAAGCTGTGAGGCTTTAGGCCTGTGGGTGTTTCGTACTCCCTATAACAATCCACTCAAAAGGCTACTTTAGTAATTCCACACTTCCCCACCAACAAAACTATACTACTACTCTCTTAAACCTCATTTTCACCTTCCCCTCGTAACCTAACTATGGCATCTTCGTCACCTTTCTTCCTCTCATTCGTCCTCGTAACCCTCTCATACTCCATCCTACTTTCACACCAACAACAGCTCCTCAGCCCGCCGGAGCAAGACTCAGTCTATGCAGTCCTTACTTCCATTAACCCAACCATCCCATGGCGCACACTCTTCCCAGATGACCTCTGCCTCTCCGCTCCCCACGGCGTCGTTTGCGACTACTTCATCAACGAACCCATCTCCCAAAACACCACCACCACAGCCCATATAACCGAGCTCAGTTTCGGCTTCGTCTCGGATTTCACACCGAACCCACCTTGTTCTTCTAACTCCACTCTTAACCCACTTCTCTTCTCCTCCTTTAAGTACCTGCGCAAGCTTTTCTTCTACAAGTGCTTTATCGAAACGGGCAAGCCTCTTTCGGTTCCTGACATTTCAGGTTCCGGTTTCGGGGAGAATCTTGAGGAGCTTGTGTTTATTGAGAATCCAGGTTTGGTTGGGCCTCTCAGTAGTATTCTTGGTAATTTTAGTAATTTGAGGAGGTTGGTTTTGTCAGGAAATGGGGTTTATGGCAATATTCCTGATGGGATTGGTGATTTGCTCAATTTGGAAGAGCTCACACTTTCAAGAAACCAGTTGAAAGGAACGGTTCCAGTTAGCGTAGCCAAGTTGAATAGGTTGAGAGTTCTAGATTTGAGTCAAAATCATTTTGACGGAAATGTTCCCGAATCCATTGGTTTTTTACCTCAGCTTTTGAAGCTTGATTTGAGTTCCAATGGGTTTTTTGGTAAAATCCCCGATGGCCTGGGTAACTTGAAGAACTTGGAGTTTTTGGACTTGAGTTTTAACCACTTTGGTAATTTTGGGGTTCCTGTGTTCATAGGTGAAATGCCCAGATTGAGAGACGTGTACTTCAGTGGGAATCTACTAGGAGGGCAGATCCCCGAAATATGGGAAAATCTTGGGGGTATCTCGGGGATAGGGTTTTCTGACATGGGTCTGGTAGGGAAAATTCCAGCTTCAATGGGGGTATTCTTGAGAAACTTGTGTTATTTAAGGCTTGATGATAACAAGCTTGAAGGGAAAGTACCTGAGGAGTTGGGGTTTTTGGAGTTTGTTAATGAGATTAACTTGGAGAACAACAATTTGAGTGGTAAAATCCCATTCTCTGCTAATTTTACTGCTAAGATGGGTGAAAAGTTGAAGTTGAAAGGCAATTCAAGGCTGTGTATCAGTGAAGATATTGGGCATGCTGGCAAAAATGAGAAACTCCAGCTGTGCAACAAATCTAATATTTCCAATCCAGCTCTTTACAAAGAGAGTGATTCTGTTTCTTCTTTATCACCATCTAGTTATTCTTCAAATGGGTTGATTCTTTTGGGTTTTTGTTTGTTTTTGCTTTGGTAATTTGGGATAGAGAGGGAATGTTAGCTAACAGACCAAAAAAGATTCACACTCTTTTAAAACTTTTGATAGGGCTTTTTGGGGGGTTCAAAGTGATGGGATTGAGGCAAAAATGTAATTATGGCATTTGTTAATGAAAATTGAGAAATGCATATATGTATATACCATGTTACTTGTGGTTGCTTTTTAGTTTTGTAAGCTAATTAGATTTCTCGATTGGTTGAATTAATTTTTGGGTGCTTTTGCTGTATTGAATTATGTGGATTCTATTTGTAGAATTGGACAGTAATGTCAACTCATGTTCTTTTTATAAGATTTGAGCTTGAGAAATGGCTGAATATAAAGAGATGCTGTTTGCTTTTTCAAACAGGCTGTCTGATGTGTTGACTGCAACAAATCATAAAAGCTAGTGAGTGTCAATGCAAATCATTCTGGTACATGGACAGCATCCAAAATGGTTTGGTGTTGGTAACTACCCCAAAAGTTTGTTTGTCATGGTAATATGGTATGGTAATGGTAGGGTCCCTTGCTATTTGATGTACTACATTATTTTTACTATTACCTATTCTTTTTTACCGTTGGAAAACTTATTTAATATAGTATATGTTTTCTTTTTTTGTGTTAAAGAAAATTAAATGCTCCTGAAGAAGCTTGAACTGTTAATGAGCTAGTGCTAACAAGAGATTGTGATTTTATTTGAGAAATTAATAACTTAAGCCAACTTTTGAGGAGAGTAAGATTCTTAACTTAATACCTCCTTACACCAACTAAACTAGCCTAATTGATTAGAGTATACATATAATTACATACTATAAAAGAACATATATGATGATGACACATTGATTTGGCAGTAAACTGTCTTTATGAAAAGTAACTTCTCATTATTAGGCTAACAGTTTGATGCGAGGTGTTTATCACATAGCAGAAATCACAAATTCAAACCTAATAGGACCCAGTTCCTTCAAATATTTCCAATGTATTAAAAAAAAAAAAAAAAGCAGCTACTGGCGATTAGGCTACTACCCAATAACATTTATTCATATATGCAAACATAATAGGGATGTGCATACCATATTAATTTTATATGGTTATGATGGTAACATTTACATGTTATTTGAATGAGTCTCAGGACTAATGTTGGAGCTGAAACATGGGCGAGATTAACCATAAAAGACTCTTCTTTACAGAGAAAAATAATTGGGTACCAACAATTGGTAGTTGACATGAAGGGATCATACAAAATGTTTTTTAAAAAATATTGAAAAAAAAAAAGGTGAACTCTCATATAGGTCCAACTAAAGATTCTAGCTACAGGTAAACGATCAAAAATATAAACAAAACACCAATTTCTCAATATACTTCATTAAATCTATGTTCTGCATCTTCATCTACAGCACTTAAGGTTGAAGCAGTGTCACAGTTGTCATCGGTAAGAGATTTGGACACTGATCCAGATTCAGATGCGCAATCAACATCTGAAGCGTTTGCTTTCGATCGTGACGTTTTCGACGTTGATCCACTGGAGTCTTTTGACTTCTTTCTCCTTCCCTTTTTAGGAGCATCATTGATGGAGTTTGATGCTGCCTCCCCACTTTGGCTTCCATCCTTCTGCCTGCCTATGCCTAACTTGCCATCCGCCAACTCCTTGTTTGCATTTCTTGAAGACCGCCTTGATTGTTTATTGCTAGGCTTGTCTAGTTTTTCCATTGTTGGAGAGTCACCTGCTCCTCCAGATAAGGATGAATGCCGTCTTGATGATTTTGGCAATTCTGGCAAGTCCCTACTTGTAGAATCCGTTCCTCTAGACCTCGAGCCTCTTCGGCTACTTGAATCTGTATCACATTATAATCAATCCATCATCTTAAGCTATCTTCAATGTGATGTAATTGAATGTAATGCAATTTTTTGCTCAAAGGTCGGATTGCACGTTTAGTTAACCATTTCCAATTCCATTATTAATATTAGTTCGAAACACAGGAAGTCAAGCATACTATACCTTCGGAAACCCATTTTACTGCATTATCTTCTTTCACTTGGCCATTGGCATTTACAGGAGCTGCTTGAACTCCAGATGGTGTTTGAAACTCGTTCATCTACGTAGAATTGGAGTAGGATCTCTTTGAGACGACCAAATAAATATTTCTTTTAAAAATGAAAATGTGTATGAAAATAAAAATTACCCAGCTAGGGGAATTTACTGAGGGGCCGTCCCATCCTATGTGGGCAACATGCTTTACATCTGTAGGATACCCAATCTGCATTTCTGGCTCTTTTTCGTTATCTGCAAAACACAATGTAATATAAGAACATGAACAATAAATGTAGAAGAAATCCAATTAGATGGTATTTCAACAAGCTAAAGTTTCATACCAAAAATTTGAGAAATGTATCTTAGGCCTTTCAAAAGGCCCTTCATCTTGTTGTTATTTGACATTATATATAGTAAGATATATATGAGTGGCTTGATAAAAAATATTTTACTCTATGTAGCTTTTGCAGGAATGGGTTAATGAATTGAACTTCAGTTCTGAAACAAAAGAAAACAAGAAATCTTAAGATAGTCAGAATTTTTTTTTTTGAAAAAAAAATCAATGAGCAAAAAATATTATTATGAATAGAAGAAAAATAACCTGGTATTGTCCATGTAACTTAAAATTAAAACTACATTTCTTGATGTAAATTAACCAAGCTAATGAATTTGATTGGTATAATCAATTTTTTGGATTTGTTATAAAAAAAAAAAATCTTGAAGTTGAAATGAAAATTAAAAACGAATATGCGAAGATCAAAAACACAAACTGTTTTTGACAAAATGTTTTTGCTAAGATGAGAAAAAGGACTAATTAGGAGCGAAATTGGCGTTTGAAGCAGAAGTTGCATTGATTTGATGGCCATTAATCAAAAACCAAAAATGGGTCGAATTTTTCGGTGTGAGAATAAGAGGGAATTGAATGTGGAGTCTTCAATGGCTAAATTTGGCCAAGGTTTTAACAGGTCTTCGAGAAAGCCAGCTTTTTCTAAATTTTTTTTATTTTTTTTATGGCTCTTCATGCTTATCAACTTCTTGGTGCTTGCTTACTACTCGGATTTTTTTATTAAAAGAAATAATTGGTACCATCCTACTGTAAAATGTTATAGGGACCTTTATATATATAAGAACTATATGTAGGGTGAGAATTTTTGGTCTGATTAATACGAATTTAATTGATAAAGTTGAATCAAATCTTATTTCACTTGGGAAAAAACTCGAAATAATTTGAATTTAAAATAATTAATAAAATTTTGAGTCAAATTGATATGATCTATATGTTAATTTGAATTGGATCCAATCATAATTCAATTAGATTATTTTAAATTTAATCTAATTTAAATTATTAAAATTGAAATTCATTTAAAATTAAAACAATATTCTTTTTATTAAAATTATAATTATAAATAATCTAATTTGAAATTCAAAAAATAATCAAATTTTTTATATATTTTGATTCGAATTAATTTGTCTACAATCTAAAATTATCCATTCTATTTACTATCGTAAATATTTTATATAAAAAGTGCAGTTATAAATACAATGGGATATAAAATTCCTATTTCTCGTGGGTTTCACCATAATGAAGTAAGAAATCTTCACTCTCTTCCATTCACAGGTTAAGAATGGAGAATATACACACCTTATCTTATGAGAATTTTCAAATTAAATCTTGTGAAGATAAAAAAGAATGTGTGTGTGTGTGTATATATATATATATATGTAAAATATAATTTTTTACATATATTAGTGCATGGTACAAATTATTTCTATTTTATAATTAAATTTTCAAAGTAATAAAAAAATAAAAATGCAAAAAAATTTTAGTGGGATAAAAAACCTCGTACAAATAGGATCATTTCATTGTCATTCCTATTCATAGTATCAAAATGTCTCATTAAATCTGCAATAGACATTTCAATATCAAAGGATGCAGCTCTTTCTTTCTATTTTCTCTAAGTGTTTGCGACTTGTCGTACATGTTGATGGTCTCTAATCACCGAGAGTGGCTTCCTCCTCCTCCTCTTCATTTATTATGTATAAATCTTAGTTTAATTTGTATTATTTTGTGGTGTTTGGATTGATTTTGGTTAGAAACTGAGTCATAAAGTTTTAAATTTCCTCTATTTTTGGAGCTTTTGCTATATGCAGGATTCATTCCCTTCTATGTTGGCTTTTGTCTGGCTTGCTTTCTAATCCATGTAGTGACTGCATGTATAAATTCTACTGGGTTTAATCTCAAATAAGCATATTTTAGAAATTTTTTATCTTATGTATTGCATTTTAGACTTAATCCCTTTTTCATCAATATATATTTTATTTTTTACCACAAAAAAAAAAAAAAAAAGACATTTCAATATAATGTTTGATTTTACAGTTTTGCCATAAAAAAAGTCGTGCTTTTCCCTCCCTCTCCTTTAGCTTTTGTTAAATATTACCCTAAAGTTCGAAACTTGTCAATGTAAATATTTTTTACCATTTATATTCATTTTCTCTCCATCACAAAACAACTTCCTTTGAAAGTAAATGACACCACATTATACAAAGGAAATGAGAAAAGAAAATGGCAGAAAAAAGGTAAAAGCTTCTCATTTTTTTGATGTTTATTTATGAAGTATAAATAAGACATAATTTAGGTTATAGCCATATAGTAGTGTTCTTCAGTAATATATATACAAATTAATCTTTGCATATTTGGAGAGCATTTAGCCAGTAAAAAGTGAATTGTTATAAGGTCGAAACTCTGATTTTAGGGGGTTTTGAAGCTATTTTGGGTAAGTTTTCTCCTAAATTATATTTATATGATTAAGGACTCTTAATGATTTAATAATGATTAAATATATTTTAATGTGAAGGAGATTATTTAATATTTTTTTAATATTTTAAAGAAAAATAATTTTATATTAATGAGATTTTTATTTTAATAAAGATTATATTATTATTATAAATTAAATTTAATGAGATATGTTTAATCAATATAATGTATTTAAGTATTTAAGTTAATAAATATGTGATGATATTAAGTTGTTTAAGATGAATTTTACATAAATAAATATATTTAAGGCTTTAAGGGTGTTCTATTAATTTATTTAAGTATGAATTTATTATTGAATTTTAAGAATTTTATGAAAATTTAATGTTTATTAATATGAATATATATTTTAAATAATTTAGTGTTAATTATGTTAAATTTTATGTTCAAAAAATTTAATTAATTTATATTAAGAATATTAATTTTTTAAATTAATTAAGAATATTTAAGTGATTAAAGTTAATTTAGTATTGTTAATTTTAGGTAAAGGATAATTATTTAAGAGGATGATTATTTAAGGATATTATTTACGAAATTATATATGAGGAGTAATTTTTATTTGGAGAATATTATATTATGGAGAATAATTTTATGTTGAAAAATTATATTAATATTTTAAAATAAAAATGTTTTGTAGTCAAGGTTGGTCTAAAGGGCCAACAAAGATCCAAAGAAAATGGGTAGCCAAAGGAAAAAACTAAACAAAGTCTGATTTTCCATTCCAGATCGAGATGATAAAGAGAGAGAGAAAATTGTGTTTTGTCCAAATACATTTGAATTCAATTCTCTTAAATTGTACTTATAATATATGTACTCTTCTCAGCTAATATTTTGGACTGTTATGACTAAATAATACAAGATTAGAGATAATTTTGAAGAAAAAAAACTTTTATAATAAAATAATATAAATTTAAAAATAAATTTGATAAAAAAATTTATTTTATTTTTCATTGCCACTTTAAAATAAATTTAAAAATATTTTAATTATTTAACAAAAACGCAGCTTCTAAGTAATGCCTACGCAGCTCGAGGTCTTGACCATACCACATCACCATCAGATTCATTAATAAGCTTCTGCGCCTTGCTATTGAGTCAGGTATCTACCTATGAAATTCAAAATGTATCGAGCTGAGCTACCTCTGGAGTTCCAGATCATTTCATTTTCATTTCGAGTCCTCCAAATGCCCTAGCAAGTCATAGCCATGACATAACAGTCCTCCATATTATTTCTATTAAAGAACAAAAGGGCCAGGAATTCCACCTATACATTATCCACTTGATGCATTTCTCTGGGAAATGAAATCCATACAATATCTCCTCTATAAAATCCCATGCCATAGTATGTGGCAATTCTTCACCAATTTATGAACAAGCAAGATATGTATCTCCAGTTCTTCTGATCGTAAAAATCTTGGCAATACATTTGCATTGCACATTGCAGGATGCTATAAGTCTGCATTCACCAAGAGCTTGAGGGAATCAGTATAATCATAGTAGAATTAACTTGTCTCAGAAGTTGCTCCTGAACAAAGAAATCTTTCACACTGGCAATAACATCCTTATCCATTATCCTCTAACATTACTTAAAGAAAAATATGTTGAATCCATCAGGGCCAGGGGCTTCCGTAAGAAACTATCCTAAAAAGAACAGCTTAAAGGTCAAGATTACTATATCTTTGGAATCCCATTTTACTGAATTATCTTCTTTCACTTGCAGGGGGCTTTTTGAAATCCAGGTGGTGTTCGAAACTCGTTCATCTACATAGGATTGGGAGTAGGATCTCTTTGGGACGACCCAAAAAATATTTCTTTTAAAAATGAAAATGTGTATGAAAATAAAAATTACCCAGCTTCGGGAATTTACTGAGGGGCCATCCCATCCTATGTGGGCAACATGCTTTACATCTGTAGGATATCCAATCTGCATTTCTGGCTCTTTTTCATTATCTGCAATACACAATGGACTATAAGAACATGAACAATAAATGTAAAAGAAATCCAATTAGATGGTATCTTAGGCCCTTCATCTTGTTGTTTGACATCATCTATAGTGAGATATATATGAGTGGCTTGATAAAGAATATTTTACTCTATGTAGCCTTTTGCAGGAATGGATGAATGAATTGAACTTCAGTTCTGAAACAAAAGAAAACAAGAACGGTTTAGATAGTCAGAAATTTTTTTTTTTAAAAATACTCAATGAGTAAAGTTTATTTTTATGAATTGAAGAGAATTGTTCATGCAGCTTTAAATTAAAATTACATTTCTTGATATGAATTACCTAAGCTGATGAATTTGATTGGTATAATCAATTTTTGGGTTTTTTATTTAAAAAAAATTGAAGTTGAAATAAAAATTAAAAACGAGTATGTAAAGTGTTAATATTCAAAATCACACAGTTGGAAAGAACACAAAATATAAAGGGTATATAATGATTTGAGTTTAACTATCTAATTTGCTTGTTTTAACCTTTTGCAATAGTTGATCTAAACTCATTTTAACATTCTCAGGTTTAATATCTACCTAATTTTTGTTGTCTCCATACTTTTAATTTGATTTCTTCAAATTTCTTATTATGGCATCGGAGTAGATTTGACTTGATTTAATTCTATTTCTTATCCAGTTTTCCATATGGATGTTCATGGTACCAGTGACCCAGTTTGGTTAGGGCTGAGCATTCGGTTGGCTCAGTTCAAACCAAACCGAAATTTTAAAAACCGAATAGAACAAATTTAGTTTAATTTAAATCTGAACGGACCGAAATTTAAGAAAAAATTGAAGTAAATCGAAGCAGAAAAAATCGGTTCGGTTCGGTTTAATTTTTGGTTTTGGGCTTTCAATGTGTTATAATTGTGATAAATTAATTTATGCTTTTTTTTTATCTTATATAGAACAATTTATTTTTAGTTTTTTAAACTCAAATTAAAAAAAAATCCACAATTCGGTTTATTCGGTTTTATCAATTCTAAATTGAATCGAAATTGAAAATCGAATTTCTCTATTTTCTAAACTGAACCGAATAGAATTTACTTTAAAACCGAACCGAATAAACCGAATTCACTCAATTCGGTTCAATTTTTTAGTTTCAGTTCGGTTTTGCTCACCCCTAGGTTTGGTGTTCCCACTGCATTTAATTCAATTTCGATTTCAAGAGGAGAAATTTTAATTTCAAGTGGTCAATTAAGGCGTTGCCACTTAAAGGTGAGTGTTAAGATTAAAATCCCTCATTGAAAAAGAACATAAAATATAAAAAGTATATAATGGTTTGAGTTTAACTATTTAATTAGTTAGTTCTAGCCTTTTAACAATAATTAACCCAAACTCATTTCAATTCAATTATTTTCAGACTTAATCTCTATCCAATGTTTATTACCTTCACTCTTTCAATTCAATTTCTTCAAATTTCATGGCGTTTAAAGTAGAAGTTACGTTGATTTGATGGTCATTAATCAAAACCAAAAATGAGTCGAATTTTTCGGTGTGAGAATAAGAGGATATTGAATGTGGAGTCTTCAATGGCTAAATTTGGCCACGTTTTAACAGGTCTTCTAATTATGAATATGAGAAAGCTAGCTTTTTTTTTAAAAAAAAATTATTATTATTATTTTTTTATGGATCTTCATGCTTATCAATTTATTGGTGCTTGCTTACTACTCGGATTTTTTTGAAAAAGAAATAATTGATACTATCCTACTATAAAATGTTATGGGGACCTTTATATTTATAAGAACTATATGTAGGGCGAGAATTTTTGGCCTCATTAATTTGAATTTAATTGAAAAAATTGAATCAAATCTTATTAGAGAAACTTGAAATAATTTGAATTCAATATAGTTAATAAAATTTTGAGTCAAACTGATCTAACCTTTATGCCAAATTTGATCCAATCATAGTTCAATCTAGATTAATTTTAATTTAATTTAATTTAAATTATTAAAATTAAAATTTATTTAAAAAATCAAAATAATATTCTCTTTATTAAAATTATAATTATTAATAATCTAATTTGAAATTTAAAAAATAATTAAATTTTGTATATATTTTGATTCAAATTAATTTGTCTATTATCTAAAATTACCCACTCTATTTGTTATCTGCAATTTATTTGGAAAAAGGTAAAAAGAGAGGAAGGAAAATAAGAAAAGAAAATAAGAGATGATTGCAATTTTTCATTGTTTAGGAATGGAAGGAAATAAATAGGGAAATAATATAATTCTTATTTTTTTCTCTTTATTTTTCCTCCAAAATAGAGAGACAAATGTGATGATTGAATGAAATTATAATACATTTATCTTTTTACCTTCAATATTTCAATTGAAGGAGGGAAAATAAATTTATTTTTCTCATTTCTTCTTTATCTAAATATGAAGAAGGAAAATAGATAAATGAAAATAAAATTTATTTTCCCTCTTTTCTTTGTTATGCAAATATGAAGAGGGGAAATAAATGAAAAAAAAATAAAATTTATTTTCTTTTCTTCCTAAATAATTTGGGAAACATAAGGTAAATACTTTAGATAAAAAATAAAATTGCTTTCATTTATAGTTAGAAATGCAATGTAATATAAACTTTCTATTTCTAGTGGATTTCACCCTAATGAGTTAAGAAACCTTAGATCTCTTCCATTCATAGGATAAAAATGGAAAGGAAAAGTACAAAAGTTTACCTCGTGATTTTTGTCTTTTGCAAATATAGTCTCATGGTTTCATGGTAAATATTTTAGATAGAAAATGAAATTGCTTACATTTATAGTGAGAAATGCAATGGAATATAAAGTGGATTTCACCCTAATGAGGTAAGAAACTTTAGATTTCTTCCATTCATGGGATAAAAATGGAAGGGAAAAGTACAAAATTTTACTTTGTGATTTTGGTCTTTAGCAAATATGGTCTCATGGTTTATTTATTAACAAAACTCTACTCTGCGATATAACGCAATTTGCAAAATGGTATTAAACATAATTTTCAAAGTGGTATTAAACTGTTACTTGATATCAGATTTTGTATATTATTTCAACTAATTATATATGAGTACATAATTTCTTCATTTTAAATACATAATTTTTCATTTTTTTTTACTTCTATATATATTTGAACAAATTATATTTCTATCACTGTAAAATTTGTTTAAATATATATAAAAAGTAAATAAAAAATGAACAAATTTTATATTTAAAGTGAAAAAATTTTGTATTCAAAGTTTAGATACATAATTAGTTGAAATAAAGTATAGAATCTGGTATCAGTTAAGATGGATGTAACGAAATTACGGATTTTGTATCACTTTGCAAATGACATTATACCATAAGGTTGAATTTTGCTAATAAATAAATCACAAGATATATTTGCCTAAAAGAAAAATCACAAGATAGAATTTTATACTTTTCCAAAAATGGAGAATACATACCTTGTCTTATTATAATTTTCAAATTAGATCTTGCAGAGATATAAAAGAATATATATATATATATATAATTTTTGCATATATTAATGCATGGTATAAACTATATATTTTATTTTATAATTAAAGATATCATAATGAAAGAAATAAATAACAGAATTGAGCCTATTGATATGATTGAGTAACTAAATATAAAGTCAAAGAAAAAATAAGTTAAAATATTGATATGACAATTTTTTTAAGTTTGGCTTTATTTAAACTCATATGATAAGTGATTCATTCATTGATCAATAACATTTTGTGCCTTAATTAATCTTTAATTCATTGTCATATTTTTTTCTTTAAGTGACTTTTTGGTGCATTAATCCTTGTAAATATAACTGCATTATTAAAAATATATTACCTATTTTGTATATCAATATTTGAATTTCATGATAAATGTAGGTTAATTATCATTTGATATGGTACTCATTAGTTACAAAATATTTTTTAACAAAGTGAAATAATTTAATTTTCTTTCAAACAATTAAGTATAATTTAATTAATTTATTTATTTTCTTTGAATTTATAGAAAAAGATTTATTTAAATTTTTGTAATTATAATTATAAATAAAATTTGTATGAATTTAGTAATTATGTAACATTTGAAATAACAACTTATGACTTACTTTATTATCATTACCTAGCCCCTAGGAATTGATAAAAGGAAAAAAAATATTTTAATAATAAATAAAGATTATTTTTTATACTTTGTATTTTGAAACTTCAAGAGAACAATTACAAATATCAAAATATACAAAATAAATCATTTATTATATTTGATATTTTACGTATTATTAAAACAAAATATAAAATTTATAATTCTAAAATTATGAAAAGATGAAGTTTATTCACTACAAGAAATTTGGTGTCTTATTACAAAATAATTTATCACAATATATATTAAATTTTTCACTATAAATATATCGTTATAAAATCAATTTGTCACCATATTTGTCAAAACAACCTATCTCAATATGTATATTGTGACAATTTATATTTTGTCACAATAGTTTATACCTTTTGTGACAAATATATGTATCACAATAAAATATACTTATAGTGATAAAATTGTTTTTATGGCAAATAATTTTGTTACAAAATTTATTACCATTTTAACATAATATATCATGCATTATCACAATAGTGTGTAACTTTTGTAACATATATATTTATCACAATAAAATACACTTATAATGATGAATTTTTTTTATGGCAAATAAATTTGTCACAAAATTCATAATCATTTTAACATAATATATTTTGTCACACACTCTAATTTATGACTTGACCTCATAACTTCTACATATATTGACAGTTGATAAGGTTTTAGCTATTAGCTTACTCTGACATTAAAGGGTGTGTGCATTAAGACGCTTCCTAGTGTTTATCCATCTTTGAATTTCTCTATAGTCAGTAAGTTTAACTGTAAAATTTTGAAGCATGGTTACTAGTATTCCTCTAAAAACCAATTGATTATCATAGTGTGGAATTTAAATCATTTAATTTTATCAAATTATAGTCTTTAGAGTATTAAAAAATAAAAAATATTAAGTTATTTTATTCAATTACAAATTTAGAGATGAAATATAGTATTTATCAATTTATAATTTAAAGTTTAATAAAACATCAAAATATTACCGTCAAATATCAAAAATTTATCTATATATTAGAAAATTTTAATTTAGTATTAAAAATTTATTAGATATATTTATATTATTTAACATTTCTAAGAATATACAAAATTTTATATTAATGAAAAGTAATTTTATATACTTAATTTGTGGTTTAATTTTAATATTGAATATTATAAAAAATGAAATTGATATATCAAAATTTGTCATATGTATATATTTTTTATTTATTATAACAAGTTATTTTGGAATAAAAATTATTTATTGTGATAAAATAATTTGGTAATAATATCTTGATAATTAAATACTGTGACAAAAGTAATATTATACCAAAATTATTTTCTCATTAATTTTTATTGTGGTGTCAAATTTTAATGAAAATATTTTTTACATTAAAATTTGATGTCTTTCTATATTATGAAAAAATATTTTATCACAATAAATAATTATTTATTATGACAAAATAATTCCGTACCAATTTATCGACTAATTAAATATAGTAATGAAATGATTATTGTGAGAAAATCCATTTCTCATTATTTATAACGCTAAAAAATCAACGTCATAATTTTATGATAAAATATTGTGATAAAAAATTTTGTCATTATATTTCTTTTATGTTAATTTATTGCAACAAAATTATTTGTCAAATTTTCATTTTGTCACAAGTTAATTAATTTTTACAAGAATTATTATAGATTTTAATTTTATCACGATAAGAACACGTATTGTGATAATACTGATTCCATCACAAAAATTTTTATCATAATAAGTAAAATTTCTTATAGTGATTGTACAATATTATTATTTATTATATTTTTTATTTTTAGTAATATTTTATTATCATAATTTTTATATATGATTTCAATATATAATTTCACTTTCGAATTTTTTGACAATTTAAAACCAATTTCAAATCGTATCAGAATGTCACCTAGTTTAGTTAATGACCAAGGTCATTAGTTTTGACCAAAGAATTGTGTTCTCTAAAATTCCAAATATTGAAGAATAAATTCCTCACTTTTACTTTTTTGACTAATATTTAGAGAAAAGTAAATGGTAAATAGAGAAGGGAAGAAAAAATAATTTATGTGTGTATTATTTCATTTATTGTAATACTTATTTATAGTGTCAATGGTTATAGATAGAGGTGAGCATGAGATGAGCAGTTCGAAAATTTGAAATTCTTCAAAATTGTCCCAAATTTTCAGGAAACTCTTTTTTTAGAAACCGATACAATCCTAAATTTTTGAGATGGTTCAGTTTAGTTCTTGGTTCTTTTGGTACAATTCAATTCAGTTTGGTACGGTTCAGATATTCGGTACTTGTAACTTTATTATCAATTTTTCATATTACTAAAAAGTATATCAATTTTTAAAATAAATAAAAATTAAATAGTGTATATTATTATATTTATATACTAATTGAAATTGAGAAGGTCAGTTGATTAATTTAATAAGTATAAATTTTTTTACTTCATATTAATTATTAATAATAATCAGTTAAACATTTTATTTATCCATTCAATTAAAAAGAGAAAAAATTTATAATAAAGGAATAAAACTATAGATAAATTTCATTACATATTTTATTTGGATAAACCATCTAAATAATTAAATAGAATTGATAAGTTTAATATTTAAATTAAAAAATTGATTAGTTTTATAAATCATATAGGCTGAATGTTATATATATATATATATATTGCTTCGGTTCAATGATTTCAGTCCAATTCGGGGTCAGAATGGTTTTGATTTGGTTCTCAATCTAGAGATATCCTCTCTTCGTTCTAAATTAGATGTCGTTGTAAAGAGAAATTTTTGTCCCATAATATATGACATTTTACAATTATCTATGAATATTAATTAATTTTTTTCAATTTTACTCTTTCTCTCTTTTATAATAATTATTTTTTTGTAAAGTGCATAATAATTTATGAACATAATTAATTAAGGGTAACATAGTCTTTTATTTATATAATATCTATTAAATATTATCCTTAATATATGTGCAAAAATTTTAAATGACATATATTATGTAACAGAAGAAGTATAAAAAATTGAAACTGTCTCATTTATTTTATTTTCGGGATTTTTTTGGTTCAAAACCGGTTCGAAATTCTCCAAGTCTTATGCTCAGCCCTAATTAGAATAACTGAAAGCAACTTTGATATGCAATTAAAACTAAATTTTCCAATATGAAGCATGCTGTGCAGAAGGATGAAATCATATATCACTGCAGCTCTTACCTGCGTCACATCACGAAGAGCAACTCCTGTGAACCACAGGAAAATAAATTAATTGCTAAAGGAGATAAAATTCACCAAAATAAAAATATTGGATTCCATCATGGAGAAAGCACAACAATAAGCAACAAGCACGACTGCCTAGCAATTATTTGATAATTTAACCAGGCTACAAAGCATCTTCAAATAGTACAAATAGATGTGACCGCATTTAATAAAGTTGAATTTAGTTAAATTAACTATAGAAATTAAGTACCAAATAAAAGACTATTATAAAAAGTAATAAAAACTAACCAGAAGATTGACTTCCTGCAGGTACATTGTTTTTCTTATCCAATGTTCCTGATGTAACCTGGAGAGTCAAGATGGATCAACACCATAACTAGGAAAGCTTTTGTGTTCGCAGCAGATGTCAACAGCAATTCATAAAAGCAAGTCTTAATGTTCAAGAAACTAAATTGTCTTCTATGATTCCCGGCTCATAGATCCCCAAGATACAGCCACAGAGACAAGCATGTATTATTTTCAAGATTACTATTGTGATGTCACATGCAAGGAAAGTCAAAAATTCGATTATGACCTTGGGTCAACCAAAACCTAGAATCATAGTTGTCAAATCGAGATTCAAATCAAGACCTCTATTTTGTGAATTGAAAATAGAACCATAAGATTCAGTATAACTTCTCAAACTTAATTAAAAATAATATATATCAATGTAAATTAAATAAGAAAATATTAAATTATCACATAGAATGCCAGAAAGTGTTAAGACTTGATCAAACAATAAAAGAGTGGGTGCCCTCTCACTCTAATAAATATAAAACTCTAATAAATATAAAGGAGACTTGATAAAGCAATAAAATAATATATTAATGTTTGATGGACCATTTTAGATGGACGGATAGGTTTGAAACATTGTGGCTAACATTGAAACTCAAAAGAGAACAGTACTGGGAAAATCCACTATTAGCATGGGAGAACAATGGAATATTAAAAGAGTTTGCCTTTGTTTTTTAGGTAAGTAAAACATTTTTCTCCCCCCTTAAGCTACTTCAAACTATATGGGTTAGGACTTAGGGGACTTCTGTACTGTAAAATCAACGTTAAATGTAAAATTTTAAACCTAATGGACCTAATAGACCCCATAAGAAAAAAAATTAACCGAATAGTAAAATTCATATGGATTCATTGATTCACACAATTAAATACAGATTCAAGGATATTTCTGATTCAACCTATAGAATTGAATGAATAAGGTATAAAATTGAATTGAACAGCACAATTCGAATAGCGAATCATATGATTAGTATGCCTAGGATATACTTAACCACAAAATATGGTAGTCATTTTCTCTACAAATATAACATAGGATATACTGACCATGTCCACACAATTCATTGATGGGTAACACAAGAATGGATTTAAGAAACAAATGCCTCTGTTCTACCTCGGGAAATATATGCACTGTGATCACACAAGTTTGAAAAACTTTGTAGATTAACTTACAGTTGCAGAGTAGAGTATGACCTTCAATGTTTGAAAACCATACAAAAATTAGTTTATTACAAGCCTGACATCGCATGGATAACCTTTGTAGATTTATAGTAAGAAAATCATCAGCACTTACTTGGTTTCCTGAGCTGGATGCTTCTTTGGCCTGACTCTCTTCATCCATAAAATGAGATGGAATGTCTTTTTCTGAAACAGAAAAAAATTTAAAAAACAGGAGGAGGGTTAGGGGGAAGACTGGAAAAGAAACACATCTAAATCATGAAGCAGCTCGATCAAGCAGAGAAAAGATGGTCATCATTAAAGATTATGGAACATATGCATAAGCCAGATGATTAACCTTGCAGAAATGGTACAGAAACTTCACCACCCCCAACTCTTAAAACATTCTCCTTCAAATCAATAATACACTGCAGCAATTGTGTAAGGTTTGAAAAATTAAAAGTCATGGTTCATTTAAACAACCAAATCTTCAAGTAGATCATCAAATAAAAAAGGCCAATTCTAGATGTTACCTGGTGCTTGCGGAGCATATCAAGCCCAAAAAGAAATTCCATATTGGGAGAATCCAGGACCAAAAAGGAGCAAGGATAAAATATATTCCCGATCTACAGAGAATAAAAGGAATTAAACAATGAACTTTAATGTCAGCTTTGAGTACATGTTGATAACAACAAATAACAAACAAATGAGAGCACAACAGTTATTCCTCATTTTAACGCTTGTACAATGCTTCACCAATGGATTGTATATTGCAAGCTGTGATGACACACTGGAAAAACCAAGCACATAGAGAAACATATGCACATTAAACTAAGCTGCCTAGTACTCTAACAGCAAGTTTCCAGCCAATACAAATTTGTCAAGAAAAATGATGAATATGAAGAGAATGGAAAGAGCTCAAACTTCAACGTATCAATGAACAAAATATGGATTATAAATAAACAAACTATGTACAACTTAAATTGATCAACCTTATCCATATAACCAATAATTGTTCTCAAACGTGATGGATCATTCATACATACAAGTACTTGGAATAGGAGAAAAAGAAAATTTTCTTATGCTTGCAGAAGACAAAAATGTTAAAATAACATTCTGTAGAGAGAGCTGCCCAATGATGAACTAGACTAGTGTAACAAACAGTTAAGATCTTACCAAAATCCCAACAGGTACTATACCTTTATCGGAGCTACATGTATCCTACCCAATATCTCAGATTGACCAACTCCTCGAGCAACGCCTCTATAACGTTGATCCAAAAGCCTTAGCAAACTGAAATAGACAAGCCAACAACAAAGGAAGACTTATGGTGGCCCTTCCATTTAAATTTCTTGTGACTTTGTAAAATATCACATTCACATTACTGATTAAGAGAACAGAATAAAGCATGAACTTGCATATCATCCACTTTAGAAGAATCAAATTTATGTTTATTAGAAACCCACTCCAAATAATTAGCACAGTGCAACTGCCAACTTAAATAATTGAGAAAGCGCACTTCTAAGTTTTACAGATACTACCAAATAATAATAGATATATGCACATAAATGTAGACGGTTAAACATTTTCCATGTCATTAATATGAAATGTGAAATGTAACACCATTAGCATATTAACACCAAATGACCATTGACACAATTTGCAGAAATAAGCTAATAGTTAGAAAATAAAAAAAGTAAATAAACACAATAGCACATACCCACATCGCTCAGCACAACTTTTTGATATTATTGTAGACTGAGCACCACTATCAACAAATGCCTGAAGTAAAAATAAATAATAGTTTATCAGATTTTGGTTCCATAAGAATCAATATGCCCCATGTCTTTAACAAGACATTATCTGAGAAAAGTTCAGGAATAGTCCCATAGAGAAATTTATCTTCCAGAATAAATAATAAGGTAGATGAGCTCATGATAGAAACAATAGTTATAATGAAAGAATAAAATTATGTTGAAAAAAATAACATAAATGCATTTTGGTTGCAACCTGAACCCATTTTTATCATCTCTACCTTTAAAGCTACACCATTAACTTCCATGTCAACGTACAACATAACCTAAAAATTTAAAAAACAAACATCATATTTAAACCAATATCAAATTTAAACCACAATAAACTAACTTCTGAGGTCCCAGGGTTCAAGAGAATACATACCACCCTAGCAAAAGCCTCAGGATTGTGTTCCAAGGCAGCTGCCCAGTTCTCATCAATCCCTTTCTGCATTTCAATTAGCAACATTGCAAAACATTAGAGCATAAATGACAGAATACCATCAGAAAGCCAAAAAAAGGTATGCCATGAGTGTACTGGTGATGAAAGCCTTTAATAAAAAAGTGTGCTGCAAGTGACAAGAAATTAAACAAGTTACTTTATACACATAATAACATTTTTCTCTTGGAATTGGCGTGGGTTTGAGTAAAATCTGAAACCTAAAAATTTAGAATGCATCAAGCCAGAAATTCATATGGCTTCGTTTGAATACAGGTTCAGTCCGATTCATTTTCTTAAAAAAATCAGTGAGTTTGGTTCAGTTTCCAATAAAAAAATTGGCTTAACCAAACTGAAATTGTTTTAAATCAAACCAGAATAAGTTAAACCTATATTAAATCAAACCAAAATAGTTCAAGCTTATTTGAAATTCATTATTTATATTAAAAATATATACAAATCTATTAAAAATATATTATTTCTACTAAAAATATTTTAAAATAAATTATAAGAACTATTAATTATATTAAAAATTATTTTTTTAAAAAAATCATTTCAAACTGAACCAAAGTATAATTGAAACCAAATCAATTCAGTTCGATTCTATTTGCATACTTAATTCAGTTACGTTCGATTTGTATTTTTTGAAAGTTTGGTTTTCAGCTTTTCTCGGTTCGGGCGGTTCAGTTCAATTTAAACCGATAGCCCACCCTAAATAGTGATACTGGTTCATCAGAAAGAAAACAATTCAGAAGATAAAAACATATAAAAAAAATTAGAATCAAATCAGAGAAAGTAGATTAGTCATTAGTCATTCCCTGCTAACTGTCACCTTTGAAAATGCAAATTACACTGACCTGACGAATTGCAGCTTCAATTTTCCTCTGTGCTTCAATATCAAAAGGATCTGCGTCAAGAAGGGCCTATGATGCGCAATCAAAAAATATAGGTAAATCAGAACTGAAGTCTTTGTTTGAAAAATACAAATTCATTTGTGATGATGCACTAAATTATGTTGCTTTCTTTAAATAAATAACTAGCAATGATAGCAAAAGATAGTAAGAAACCATAATGTTGTGAAAGAATGATGATTCCAATAAAAATTCACTAACTTACCAACTACATCTAACCATTATATCTCCGAATGCAAATCCAAAAGATTAAGATATAAATCAACTTTTCCATTTAACAATGATAATGAATTTGTGATGATGCACCAAAATTATAGTATAACTGTGAGAGAAAAAATAAACAGGTATAGAACCCAGCAACAGATTGTAATAAACAATTTCATTGAGAATGATGCTGCTTAATTACTAAGAAGTGACACCTAAATAGCATACCAAAAGCAACCCAGAAAATCTTAGATGTAAGATCTTGCTAAGCATAATATGTTTTCTATCACCATTATAGTGACAAAATAAAATGTTAGAAATTAAGACATATGTTCATGCCCTCCTCTACAAGCTTGACCTTTAAAGTATATGGTTCTTTGATATGCTTATGGTATATCTTATGTTAGGCTCTTCAACCAAGTGATAAAAAGTTCAATTCTAGGTACCCACCCTTACAACTACATTTCAGCAGGTCATGGCAGACCTATACTTGTGAGTGCATTCAAGCCTAAAGGGCTACTGAGTTAAGGTAGTTCTTAGAGGTTTTCATGATAAAAAAATATATCCTTCAAAGTACAACTATCCACCTAAACTTCTAACTTGACAAGTCATTTAAGAAAATATGGCTGAACCACAAGAAAAACTAGCTCCTTACAAGTTCCTCCTCTTGTTGGCGCCGCAATTCTGATCTTTGGCGATGCCGTTGCCGTAGGAGGTCCTGCAGTCTGCTGAGATCATTTCCAAGAAGAGCTTGTGCAAGTTCTGGATCAGTCTGTGAATCCAGTATAAATGTATAACATCAAAATCTAAGAGAATAGAATCTGGAAACAAAGGCAAAAAATTGGAAAGCACAATTTATCTAGCAAGAATGTAAGTATTTAAGACAAGTATTTATTACACCTCACTGAACAACCATTCAAAATAAATAATCAAAATGATAGCACTTTCCAAAATTAGAATCACAACAGGCTTCCAATACATTAATACCGAAGGCCAAAGAAATAAGAAAAACTATGACAGGCAATGCATTTATTTTTAAGGAAAAAAATGATAAGAGGAGAAATCCATAAACATCCAAACTGAGAAAACTCCAAAAATGACTTAGTCATACATCAATTTTTTATCATCTGCACTGGAAAGCATTAAACTGATTATGAAATTACCCAAGTATTTTGAACATAATTCAGGGGGAAAAAAAGGAAAATATTGAGGAAAATAACAATTCATTACACCTGAAATAGTTGAGCCATCAGATTAGAATCACGTCGGATTTGTTGTTGGAAAGCCCCAGGGTTCACAGCAGACCCATCAGGATTGAAGCTCAAATCATTTGCAGGTGCACTGAAATAATTTTACAAATTCTCATTTAGAACAACAAGGCATGGAATTGATTTCATTTTGATAAAGTTTGTGCATGAATGGATCTACATGTGTGTACATTTAGTTAAAATAAGAGCAAATACAGTTAGACAATATAAGGCCACACAAAACAACAAATCTAAACGGTAGAAACCACAGACAGAGAGGGCAATAACCAGATGCTAGACACAGATAAATAAAAGCAAAGCGAGTAAAGATAATTGGTCTCCATACATCAATTTTGCTACTTGGGATTTAATTCATGAAATTACCATAAAGATTGACTGAATGGATAACTCATGATCTCTTAACCCCTGTCCTTTAATGTCTTCTTGTGACTTGCATCACTGCAGTCTGTAGCTAATGCAATTCCCCAATATCCTATAATCTTTCGTTGTGGTTACAGCTTATTTCCTAACGTAAATACAATAATTACCCAATTCACAATACAGACAGTGCTTCTGAATATCTGAGTTTCTAACATTTTTAGCGTCTTACAGATAACATCTCCAGAAACGCAGTTTCCTTTATAAAACTATTGGACAATCCCATTTACGTGAGCATATACATGTACTTTTGATTCGCCGGCTAACCAAATTACCATCTAAAGAAAATCATTGTAATTCAAAGCCATAAAAAACATGATCTGTAGTAACAGTTCAAAGTTTCAGACTTGCTGTGTTCGACACACAGTTCAAGAAAATTACAATATCAACTGAAGCACAAATGTTTACATTTTTAAGGAAAACTAATTAATGCCTACATCAGAAAAAAAAAATCAACTTTAGAGTGAAGTTATATGACTATCAATACTAACAGACAATACATGGATGCAATACTGAAGCAATGTGACATTCAAATATCAGCCAGGCAACAAAGCGAGTTAATCTATTTAACCAAAATGTATAGGAAAATCACAGAAATAGTATATACCTAGATGCAGCATTGGAGACCATCATCAGCAAATCCTCATCCTTGACACCCAATGCACTCAATTTCTCATTATTCCTCATTTCCCTCCCATTATAGAGCAGCTGC